>JAFIRS010000961.1:335000-483287 GCA_018342105.1 Gonioctena quinquepunctata
ACATTTTGAATACATTGGGACGATGGACGTCCGAAACGATAGTAATCAAGTTACCACATCGTCTACAACCTTCAAACAAATTTTATTTTTTGTTATAGTCCTAGCACTTGGTTGGCTATCTCGAACCTTGAAGACTGTGAACGTTGTCTTCACCCCTAAACCTGGTCGAAACGCATACGATCAGGCCAAGGCATACACACCAATTAGCCAATCATCCTTTCTTTTGAAAGGACTAGAAAAGGATATAGGAGGTAGCTTTGCTTCATACCCAAACCATCATGCATATCTAACAGGAAAATCGTGTGAGATGGCTCTACTCCAATTGATATTGAGGCTGCCTGAAACGGAAAATAAATGCACTTATCCAGACATCGAAGGAATCTTTGACAACACCTCCTTCAAAAGTAAGGTATCTGCGGCTGGGCGGAGAAACATTGAAGAAACCAGATGCAGGTTGATACTTTCGGTGCTACAAAAAGTCTGTTACGAACAGGTATGTTTGAACATACTATGCCAGAGAAACCCCAGAGGGCGGGATATTCTCTCCACTACTGTGGGACATGTTAGTGGAAGAACTGCTGGAATCTTTAAACGGTCAGGAAAAAATATTCGCAAACCACCTCTGAGCTAATGCAAAGTGTACTAAAGACAGGTTAGATACTTAGGGCTGTTGTTAAACAATGCACTAACCTGGAACCTATATCTGCAGAATGTGATAAACAAAATCAAATCGTCATTCATGACATGCAGAAGAGCTTTGAGACATGGGGACTGAAACTAAAAGTAATGCGTTGGCTATACACCACCATCATATGACCTAGAATCACATATGACTCACTCTAGTGGTGGCCGAAAATAAACTAGAGGCAGGCAGAGAACAACCTTGGGAGAATCCAGAGGCTTGCCTGTCTGTGTATTACCGGTGCCATCAAAAACACTTCAACCACTGCTATGGAAATCATCCTGTACCTTCCACCACTAGACTTGTAAGAGGCGAAAATGAGTGTATATAGACCCAAACAAACAGGCAACTGGAGAACCCAATCATAACTTAGGCACACCAGACTCACTCATGCAGTTCATATTGCAGAACTAGAAATGACATCGGACTATATTATCCCTCTATACTCACTCATACGAAAAACTTTACTTTAAAACTCTACTCGAGTGGAATGATTGGACACTTGAAACACTTTTATCTGGAAACATAGTCTGGTACACAGATGGTTCAAAAACAGACAAAGGAACTAGAGCGGGAGTACATGGGGTAAGTCCTAGGAGAGACCTCACAGTTGCTCTTAATAACTGTATTCCAAGCCGAGACACATGCCATAAGGACATACATATAGATAAATCTAGACAGTGGGTATAAAAAGAAACACATCTACATTCTATCTGATATCCGAAGCGCTCCCAACTCCATACAGATCCAGTCAACACAAGTCTGGGAATGCTTTCAAAGCCTCAATGAACTTGATGAACAATAAGTTCACAGTTGTGTGGGTGCCTGGATACAGAGGCATTGCAGGCAACGAAAATACAAACCGACTATCAAGACAAGCTTCTGAATCACCATTTACTGGCCCAGAACCAGCATTTGGAATCAGCAAAACTCTATGCAAAAACCTAATAAAAGAAAAACACCAAATATATTGGAACCAAATTGAAGGGCAAAGATACAGCACAACCACGTTGAGGCTCCTAAGCCAAACGCTAATGGAAACACCTGGACACTATGAGCATACAAAGAGAAAACGTGGAACGCAGATTATGCGGGGAGGAGGAAACAGCCTCTCACATCATCTTCGAATGTGACGCCTCATCGAAATGAATGATAGCCTATGTTACTCAGGGATTGTTTAGCCTTTTATCAGTGATTTTTTTAAATCAGTTCAGTAGTTTCAGAGACTACCCCTACACACAAACAAACAAATTTTATCTCTTTATAATAGTAGGGGAGGTAGCGTTGATTTGGAGAAGTCATTTCATACCGACTGAAAATCATAATAATAATAATAGTTTTCCCCTTAAACATAGGAAATCTGTGCGAAAAGCTACGCCAGTAGCGGTGCAGCTAGAGGTTACGGTATGTGAGAGTTGTTAAATCAGCTATATTGACTAGAGCGGATCATACGTCAGTCACCAGTCCCGTATACAGGGTGACCCAGGGGTGTGTGCAAGCTCCATAACTTTTTTCTATGCAAGCTATCGACTTGATTTTTTTCAAAACGATAGGTCCGAAAATGATGCAAATTTTAAAAATGCTTCTATTCAAATACAGGATGTCCCAAAATAAGATAAAAAAATAAGTACCTTTTTTTTAAACGGCAACTCCCTAATTTTGTTACATTTTTGTAGTAGCCACTGAATTGTCGATATAACACACTCAGATTTCTTAGATTTATCTGCAATAGTTTTTGACTTATGTCAATTCATGTGTCAAAATAGGGTCGTGCATAGACCCTCAGAAAAATTCATAACTTCAGAACCATTCAAGATAAGTTAACCAACTTTTATTCAGTCGATTTCTCAGGCTTTAGCGCGTGGTTTGATGTGAAAGCGAACTCGGTGTCGATGTTGATTTTTTGAAATGCAACACTCATATTTCATTGCATCATTGCATGCCATTTTTTAAGAGCTTTTCGCATACTTTGTGAAGTTTGCGAGATTTGTTGCAAAAAAAGAAATTTTGATGGTTTTTTCCAAAAAAAAAGGTATCGAGTAGGCCGCTGTCGTGAAAGTTGACACATACTCCAATAATTGTACACGTATAATTGTTTATAATGAATTTCACTCGCGAAGAATTATTGAATATGGTTTACTGTTTTGGCGAAGCTGACAGAAATCCTTTATTAGCAAGCAGAATCTACCATCAAAAATATCCAGAAGCAAGAACTCCACGGATGTCTTCATACCAAAAGTTAAGAGATCGGTAGTGTGTCTTATACCAAATGGAAAATTGTTGGTGGTCGGATCAATGAGGAAAATAACTTGCAAGTTTTATTGATGCTACAGGAAAATCTTCACTTAGTCACTAGGGAAACGGATATTTCACAAAGTAGTGAAAACAGAATAATATTGAAACATATGATCCACCCTTATCATCTGTATCCACATCAAGAATTGTATGGTAATGATTTTTGTAAATGAATAGCATGATTGAGGAGGATTATAATACTTTAAACAAAATTCCGTTTTCTGACGAACAGTGTTAAAGAACAAGAGTCATAATATGCAATATGCCCGATGCGGCCGTTACGAATCAAGCATTGGTTTTGTTATTTCATGTAATTCAAAGCATTCAAATAGCGATTTATTGTTCTACGATTAAGTTGGAGGGTGGAAAGTGTCGAATTTACAATATATGGGTCCCTCAATTTCATACCTCACTCGGTATGCTGGGGTTCAAATCAAAATTTTATTTTTCAAATCGTTTTTCAAGTGCCAAATGGCTGAGTACATCGATTCACATTAGCTCGTTGAAAATTAGCCGAATCGGAGACATTGACTTCTTTGGTCCACCCTGTATACAAAATGTATGTGAATTCGTAAATTTTGCCATAATTTGAGACACTCTGTGAATTTCTATAAGCGTCGGCCATGTTCTTTTTCCAATGACAGGTGACCATGTTTTTTCTCTCCATGTTTTTTTCTCTTAGTGGCAGCCATGTTTTTTTCTCTCCAATGCCAGACGATCATGTTTTTTCTTCTCCTAGCGGCAGCCATGTTTTTTTCCAATGACAGGCGGCCATGTTTTTTTCCAATGACAGGTGAGGTTAGGCGCCAAATTCAAAAGCTAATGGTTCATAGCTTAGGTTAGACCCTCGTATATTTTACGTTAGGTTAGACCCTCGTATATTGGGGCCACCCTCGTATATTTTAGGTTAGGTCAGATGCCGAAAATCATGAGCTATCATCGGCATATGCGTGTATTTTGCAATGGGAAACAGAATTGATGTAATCTGAAGCATATGTTATAGAGAGTAATGGGCCTAAAATTGAGCCTTGTGGTACCCTATAGAAAATATTCATGTTGGAAGAGTATTTTCTATTGATTAGAACTTTCTCTGGCAGTCCGTGAAAAAAGGAATCAATTAGTTTGTATGAAGATTCGTTAACGTTGTAGTATTGTTACGAATGTACTACGCCACTGCTAATGTAATCACACACTGCCGAGGTGAGTGGAATTTCCTGTGTCAACAACATCGAGCAGGTAGATGCCAACCGCTCCGGGACTGGTTGACGTCACGCCGAACAATCGAGGTCATTCTCGAAAGTTTCCCGACCTTTCTTGAATATGCAGACAAAAATATATGCATGCGATCGACACACAGTTTTAGTTATTGATGTTATTTGTGTGATCAGTTGGAAGATGTTATTATTTTTCATGAATTCGAAAATTTGATTATACAACACCCGTTCAAATAATCTAGAAATCATAATACTCATGATTCCCAAATCACCATGTTCTTTGCAATCACGTTTTTTAGGGAGACGCTGACCGATTGCGACCTTCTATAAATGAGGAAAATAATTTTGTTCAATACAACTATTAACAATTGAATGGCTCAGCATATTCATATTTATGTTATTAACGCCAATAGCATTTGTTTTATGCTGTACGGAATCAAATAAACTTCTTCAGTAGAGGTCACTGAAAACGAAAATGTTATATTCGGATCATATTCATTGCTGTGGTAAAAATTAATCCTATCATATGTTTCACATTTTGTGAAAAAAATTTGAGGTTGAAAAAACTAAAAAACCAGGCATATATAGCAATAAGGACTAAAAAGTTGAAAATAATAAGAATAAAGTTATTGACCAAAAAATTTTCTTTTATGTGAAAAAGCGTGAGGTGCTTGGTATCAGTTTCCTTACTATCAATTATGAAAAGTGAGTGGAGAGCACCCCAACCTTTTTTTACATAAAATTTTTTTGGTCAATTATTTTATTCTTATTTTTTAACTTTTAGTCCATATTACTTACTGCTACAGAAGACTAAAAAAAGATTACGGGAAAAAAACTCTTCGATTGATTCATCCACATGAGATGAAAGTTATTAATAACTACATTTTGGCAAATATGCTGAGAATCAGTGCATTCGCCATATCTTTGAATTGTAAATTATGCTGAGAACGGCCTAAGTGCATTCCCCATAGCCACTGAAGAGTTCCACTATTCACTTCCTGACTCCATAATCAGGTCAGCTCCAACATACAAAATTATAGTGTTGTCATCCAAACTGCATATACATACCAAGTTTCATTTCGATACGACCAATAAAAGTGGGTTAAAGTTGACTTCCAAGATTTTATTACATTGTTTGTTAGTTACAAGTGAAGCTAATAAAAGCCAGAGTTACAAAACTCGTTCGCCATCTTGAATTTATGAATTTTGACAAATAATTCATAATTCTGACCCCGAAAAAATCCACATGCCAATTTTGAAAAGAATTGGATCATAATCACAGAGATCGTCCGCCATCCTAGAGCAACCATCTTGAATTTATGAATTTTGACGAATAATTCATAATTTCCGACCCCGAAAACCTCCACATGCCAATTTTGAATAGAATGGGACGATAATCACAGAGATCGTCGGCCATCTTGGAGCCGCCATTCCGATTTTATGAATTCTGACGAAAAAATCATAATTTTCGACTCTGAAAACCCCCACATACCAATTTTTCATCGGATCGCCATCTTAGAGCCGCCATTTTGTTTTTTTATTTAACAAAAATTCCATAATGCATTGTCATGGGAACTATGAACACCTGCCAAATTTTACGTTAATCGGACAACTAGAAGTGGGTGGTTTAACTTGTAAGATTTGATTACATTGTTAGTTACACAAGTGAAGCTAATACAAGCGTGTTAAAATAGATGCAAACATCCTTTTATTCCTTCCGCGAAATATTTTAAAAACATTATTGGATTTGAACCGGATATTTAGATTGGTTAGGGTTTTCCATGTTTCATAAGAATTGTTCTGAAATGAAATTATTTTCTACATTAGCGATATGACGATCCACTAGTTTTTTACCATAAGATAGCTTGGACAGGCGGCGGGACAAACAATTTTTTAAGTTTTTTGTTAAATATATACTCTCGTATATGAATGAATTCTGTACAAATCAGCTTCATTTGAAAATCCACACGTCTGCATAACAAATATTTTTTGCTACCTTCAAATTTATATTTAAAATCAAAATATAAGTTCAACTCCCGAAAATTTTTGGGTTCACCAAACTTCATTTTACATAGTTGGACGGTTTAAAATTAAAATAGAGTCCAGAATGTTGAGACATACGAACAGACATACACAATACAATAAGCGATTTTTTTAATATTCACAATAACCCCACCGATAAGATTTAGAATTATGGGCTGGCCCTGTATAATGTTCAGAAAAGATCATCGTTTGACAGACAGCATCACAGCAACAAATAACTTCCGAAAAGGACACCTTCCGTGAATATCAGTTTGATACAAATAATACATCACCATCTGTGTTTTATTCATGGATTTTTCCCTTATAAAACGTGCAACACCTTAACCACCCCGTGCAACATGTTGACAATAATTCCAGTCATAAAACAAGGTAAATTCCGTTTTACCTTTCCAAGGTGGCTAGGTGATACGGTCCTGTCAAAGGTAGGTATCAGGTCTTTTGGTAAATGTAGGGTGCCATCTGCACAACAGATGCAGTTCTGATTTGGATCCTTAAGTCGTCAGATGTTGAGTTGACCTGTTACTTCTTTTTGCTTAAAATCAACCTCAACCCTTTCTTTTATCCCCATTCGTTTTATACTTTATCAAATCATGCTCGATAGAGGCAGATGTTTTTCCATTACGAATTCAAAACTTACCATGTGTTTTTATCACCTGCAGTACTTGTGAAGAATTATCGGTTTTATCATTTTTACCTCGAAAAATATCGTATACTCGTTAAGATTTTTTTCGCTGTGGCAACTCTCGTAATACAGGGCGTTACAATAAGAAAGCGGTCTAGTGCGATTCTAGTCTCACACGATAAATGTTCTGCACTAATGCAAAGTATGCAAGTTATAAAGTTTTTTGTTGAGATATTATTTTTATTTCTTTTTTCATACATAGTATGAGCTCCCATTTGATACTTCACTCGGCAGGATTGAAAACTATTTCGATTCGTCGGCTAGACCCTCATTTTATATACTTGTTACATAAACTACTATGAAATGGAAAACTAGCTTATGTTTTTTCGAACGGCACAATTTTATTTTTTCGTATTTTTCAACTCGATACAAACATAAAATGCCACCTACGTTTTCGAGCAGAATTCTATAGGTTCAAATAATTATGTTTTTAGTTACTATCGAGGCATCACAAATTAGTCGAAAAATGCTATATAAAAAAAAAGTATACTTAATTAAATCCCTGAGCAAAAATATGTTTTTTTTATTATTATTAACTTTTTTCATTCATTTTTTATTTTTCAGTCGTATCTGCTACTTACCTTAAAGTATTGCTGTCTCTCTCTGGCTCAAAATTTGTAATCCATTTTTGGAGCACTTGCCGACATCAGATTGAGCTGAAATTTGGCAGTTGTTCATAATTCCGGTGACAATGCATTATGAAATTTTTGTAGGCGACTCCAAGATGGCGGACAAATTTTGTGACTATGGTCCGATTCGATTCAAAACTGGTATGTGGGGGTTTTCGGGGTCGGAGATTATGAATTTGTTGTCAAAATTTATGGAATTGAAATAGCGGCTCATGGAATTTTTGTTATAGAAAAAAACAAAATGGTGGACGAGATTTAGGTTTATGTTCCGATTCGATTCAAAATTGGTACGTGGGGGTTTTCAGGGTCGAACATTATGAATTTTTTATCAAAATTCTCAAATTCAAGATGGCGGACGAATTTTGTAATTATGGCCCGATTCGATTCAAAATTGTTATGCCGGGGTTTTTGGGGTCGGAGATTATGAATTTAGTGGAAGATTATTGATTTTCAGTTAAAATTCATAAATTGAAGATGGCAACTCCAAGATGGCGGATGAGTTGATCTTTAGATCATTGAAGGACTAGATAGCTCAGAACTTACAGGAAAAAGGCCTCATAATAACGATATTTCAACAAAAATGCATAGATTGAGGCGTACTTAAGTAATAAAAAGAACAAAATAAAATTATTAATAAAAAATATTTTTCAAGACAAGCTTTTATTGAAGTACACTAAAAAGTTAAAAATAATTGCTTTGGATGTGTGACGTAGGTTATTCCATGAGTTATAGATTCAAAAACTCTTTTGTATTCGAACTGAAAATTTTGCGCGACAAGCTTTTGTATCTATAACTCACGGAGTAACCTACGTCACACATCCAAAGCAATTATTTTTTACTTTTTAGTGCATTTGAATAAAAGCTTGTCCTAAGAAAGGTTTTTTATTAATTATTTTTTATTATATTCATATAACATTTAAAACCGAGGAAACCAATTTTATTTATTTATCAGTGTGTTTTAAAGAAAGAACGTGTTTTTTATTCAAAAACATAATTATCAATTTTTAATTTTTCTATTATTATAGAAAGAGAACAGTGACCAGAGTTTATTTTACAGTCGTAGTTGATTCCGAATCAGATATGAACCATCAGTTAATTTCATCAAAAGAAATCACCGAGGCTCGCACATATCTCAGTTCTTTTTCTCCGTTTCTACTCATTTCATCGCCTGTCAGAAAAGAAAAAAACATTATTCAGTTCACGTCACGAATAGGATTAGTCATCGTTGATGACAAAACTTCCACGATTCCAGATTGTGATGAGGTTATTTTGGAACGGATTATGAAATGGGAACGAAGATTGAACTCGATCTAACTTTAAGCTCTGAAAAATATTATTTTAGCTATATACTAATTGAGGGAAAACATTCATATCAGATGAAGATTTTTTCTAATAACTCATTTACCCGGTTAACTTATTTTATTGAGTTTTCGGGTCGTCGTTTAAAAAAACGGTTTCCTTTGGCAGGTACGGTAAGCTTCCACAGCGACCATTAGGGTTTCAGAGTATTCAATAACAACAAAAATATTCCAACATTTAACATTTGAGAAAAGGACAACTGAGTAAAAATAATATTTGTATTCGTGAAGCAACATTTTTACTCTAACCTGAGTTGTATTTTTGTGTAGCTAGTAAAACAATGATAGTATAATTCTTTGGTGAAGTTTATTTATTTTTTCCATTTTCGAAAACATTACATGATAAGCACATCTATTTCGTTTTGAAACAATAACGTTAATACAGGGTTGATGCTTTTTATATCAAAAGTGACAGCCCCACGACACACTAACAGTCGGTGTTTTGAATTGACTCCGTTTCTGCATTTTCAATACTTTTAAAAAATAGAAAATCAATTTCCAAAAAATAAATATTTTAATTTAGATTTTTCTGAAAATTGAAAGATCTACGACAAAATTTTTGTTAATATTAAACTTTGGAAACAGCGAAGGAATTGTTCATCACTCATATTGCTAAATAAATTGTTGAATACAAAAATCAGTAATAAACATAACTTTTCAATTTTTCATAAACCGTATCAAAATAACATGACATATCACTGATTCATATTTTTCTTTCAGCAGAAAATTTTAATAAAGAATTGAATATAATATAATTAAAAAAATTGCAATTAATAACGGTTATAGTTCAAAGCTGATATTCTTTCAAGAAAACTTAATAAAAAAGCTTTACGAGAAGTGTTTCCTACTCAAAACGAAATACATGATTTTAAGGTTATTCCATATTTAAAGTGGAAGTGGAGCTGTGTGCACGTGTTATGCCACGTGCAATAAAACTATTGGTATATTCCGTGCAAATAATTTATTTTTCACAGAACGCATTCGACCTAGAAGGTCATCTTCAGTGCTTGCCTGAAAAGTAAGTAAGCAAGTGAAATTTGTTATAGTTTTTTGCGAACTTTTTGGTTAGCACAAGAAGAATCCATAAAAAATAACGACATTCACAATGTAAAACAGATTAAAATTGTATATAAGTAAAACAGATTAAAATGGTAGATATATCCAAGTAAAAAGAGATATTCGAAATAAAACAAGTTCTTATTTGTTACAGAAGGTAGCGCCAGGTTGTACTCAAACAAGCAGAAGAAATGCAGAAGAAGATTCGTCAATCTGTTTTGTTCTGTGATTCTGTGGTGAAAGTCGATCAGAGCAGACTGACAGTTACATATGTTAATTTTCTAACCTAACTTTTCAAAAGTCTATGCAGGGGAATAAAAGATCTGTCCAAGTTTTATTTCATATTTAAACAAAGAATCTGGTTGGCTAGTTCTTCCTCGAACAGTACCCAACCGATTCCAAGCTTGGCGTTGGCGTTCGGTTGCGTTCGCTCCTTGAGCGGTACGTCAAAAGAATGTTTGATTTGGTCTGGACGGGATTTGTTGCTTGCTTGTTTTCGTGTAGTAGTTTTCGGCATTTTATTATAATAATACTTGATACAGACTGTTTCGAGATTTTAAACGTAAATGCTAAACTTGAATATGAATTTCCAGTTGCCAAAAAATGAAGTGTTCATGCAAGCCTCTCTTTAGCGGGTTTAGCCCTTCTGTAATTTGTATTCTGCTTTTAAATTTTTGGCTTTTCGAGGAGAAGTTAATGTATTGAAAATATTGGGTGTCATTCTGCAAACATTTTTAAAAATATCCACCATCTTTATTTTGAAGTTCCTCTAATAAGCCACTTCCACTGTACAAAAGTCTATCTTTAAATGATGGTGTCACCCACCAACGCCTAGGCTGTCGTTGCTTCTTTTTCTTTGTAATTACAGAGAAAAACCCCGCACTTGCTAATAATAAATCATTTCTACTAGCTTCTAGTAGCACCGAACCCTCTCAAATGCTGTCGAACTCAAATATAAATTTTGATGTGTACGCACCATTCCAATCCCTTCCAACGCCAAACCCCAACGGACAAATGCTTGGGTTCGGTTGCTCGGCGTTGGAATCTCGGTCTGTACGCGGCTTAAGTCTTCCAAAAAATCCAGTCCAGTGTAATTTTTTGCAGTAACTTCATGCAGAATGTGTACGTTCATTCTGTTTTGGTTTGTAAAATTGTTTTTTAACCACTTTCTTAGTTGTTTGAACAACCCTCAGAAGTTAATAAAAACTTGTACGACTTAAGATCACGGGGACCTTACCTTTTATAGTGGGATCCGAAACCAATCTTGGGGGCCTTGAAAAATGTTTCACCAGCTGCGGGAGTCGAACCCGCGCTGGGTGGAAACAGTTGACACAAGACCAACGCTCGTGCCACTGAGCCACAAGCCCCGCGGGCGATGTACACTGCACGCCAGAGGTGAACAACAACAAATTTATTATATTTACACTTTTTTCCCGAGAAAAAAACAGTTTTGAAAAGTCCAAATTTATCTCACTTCTCATGGAAGCCCGCTCTTACATTGTTAAACTCGAGGAGATTCGCCGAACATCGCCTTATTATGGATTGAGTTTTTGTCGCAAACTTGCCCTAAGGTATACAGGGTGATTCAAAAGTACTTTCACAAACTTCAGGAGGTGATTTTTTTTTTTTTTTTAGATAGATAGATTTTATTTGAAGCTTTCAATTTAAATAGTTGAAAACTCAAGTCGGACAATAATATACAATATAAAAAATATAAAAAATACAAAAGTCACTTATAACTAGAAATTTTTCCTAATAAAAGTAATTACAACATGTATTGAAAAATAAATTATTAATATATAAATATATCACAGTCATAGGTGTAAGATAGATTGCAAATTTTATTCAGCTGTAGTAAAATTATTTCTCCATGAATTCTTGTAATGAATATGGCTCGATGTCACACAACAGATCAAAAACATGTTTTTAAAAAATTTGTCTTGAGCGAGCTTCTTTAATGCTTAACGGTAAATTGTTATGGAATTTAATGGATGCATAATGTGGCCCTTTCTCTGTATTTGTTTGTCTATGCTTGGGAACAATAAAATTGGATTTCTGCCTGGTAGAATACTCATGTCTGAATCTGCTTTATTATCGTACACAAAAAGTACACAAACATATATGTAAATGGCATAAACGGTAAGCATTTTGATACATCTGAAAGTATTACGACAAGAATCTGTATATTTCATATTCAACATTGTCTTCAATATCCGTTTTTGCATGATAAAAATTCGTTCTAGTTGTGTACTCCCTCCCCATACTAATATTCCATATTTTAGAGAGGGATAAACAATCCCATAATATGCCGTTTTCAGTGCATCTATTTTTAAGTGACTTTTCAAAATTCTAATTGCATAACATTTACTTGCCAGTTTTTTTGCGAGATTTTCAATATGTATTCCATAGTTCAATTTGTCATCTATATAGATTCCTAACAGTTTTGTACTGGTTGAAAAAGATATACTATCGTTTCCGAGCTGAATATTCTCCGGAAAGGTGATATTATTGTGGACAGTTTTAAAAATTATGCAGTCTGTTTTAGCGGTGTTTAATGATAACATGTTAGTACTAAAATATGTTGAAACTTTAGAAAAGTTGTTTAAAATTGAGTTCTCCAGAGTAAGGTATCTGTTAATGGGTAGAATGACATTGGAATCGTCTGCATAACTCACGACTATAGTACTTGATTGTTTGAAAATATCTGGGAAATCATTTATATATATATAATGAAAAGTAAAGGACCAAGCACACTTCCCTGTGGTACGCCTTTTTTTATTTTAGTAAAGCTCGAGAAGAACTCAGTATTTTGTTTCCTAATACATACTTTTTGTTTCCTGTTAGTAAGGTAAGATTTTAAGAGATCCAAGGCATTTCCTCTGATTCCATAATTGAAAAGCTTTCGAAGTAAAATGGAGTGGTCAACACAGTCAAACGCCTCACTAAGGTCGAGGAAAATACCACATGCACACGAGTCTTGTTCAATTAAGTGTTGAATTTCATCTATAAACTTGAACAAAGCCGTTTCTGTACTTTTTCCTTTGATAAATCCATGCTGGAAATCATTGAGCAAACGGTGTGCGTTGAAGAAACTAATAATTCTCATTGATATGATCACTTCAAATAGCTTTGAAAAAGCTGATAACAAGCTAATTGGTCTGTAGTTAGTCATCTCATTATGTTCGTCTTTTTTGTATAGGGGTATTACTAAGCCAACTTCATTTGATCTGGATAGGTACCAGATATTAGGCACGCATTAAAGATATGGCAAAGAACTGGTAATAAGGACGAAATACACATTTTTAAAATTTTGGTGGTATATTATCGATACCACTGCTCATTTTATTTTTCAGTCTACAGCTTGCTAGAGTTATTTCCTCTTCCCTTACTGGATACAGAAATATTGAGTTGGGATTTATTTTATTTAAGGTAATTTTTCTGTTGTTACTTAATATTAGACTCTCCAAAACGGGTGCAGAATTCACAAAATGCGCATTGAAATCATTTGCTGAACTTATCCCGTCCATATGCTCATCAGGTAAAACAGCTGTGCTGCTTGCAGTCTTATTATTGAGAATATTGATTACATTCCAAGTGGTTTTTGATTTATTGTCACTTTCTTGAATCATATTTTTGTAATAGTCGCTTTTTGTTTTATTCAGAAGTACAGATTACTTCTGTTGCGTGTTGAAGTTATTGCCATTATTTTGCACTTTTCACAAGAATGCTTAGGAAATGAATTTGACGTTCAAGTAAATAGTTTTAGTTTTTTGTAGGGGGCGCCACCTATTCTATTTATTTTTACTCGTTTGAAATAGTTATTTTTGTATCAAGGGTGCAAAATCTGTATATGTTTTAATAAAATTTGCAAGATATATCAACATTTTATTTCAAGAAATTTTGAATATGTAGAATAAAATAAAATAAAGGAAACTAAATTGTATTCAAATAAATTGTTCAAAGTGTCCACCTTCAGCGAAGATACAGGCATTCAGTCTTCTAGTCATTGAATCTCGTACCCGCTCAAAAATGTTATTGGTGTGTTTCTTATTGTTTCACAGGCGTCTACAATTCGGTTTCTTAGTTCTTCCTCGTTCGCTACTGGAGTTTTATAAACTAGTGACATCAAATGTCCCCAAAAATAAAAATCTAGCGGGTTTAGATCTGGGGACCATGGTGCCTACGCGTGGTTAGGTTCTTCTGCACCCCTACCGATCCATCGATTTGATAGACAGTCTTAAGGAATTCCCTGGCTACAACGCTAAAATGGGTCGGAGCCCCATCATGCATAAACCATATGCGGATACGAATTTCTAATGGTATATTCTGAAGTAGTCCTGGCAATTCATTTTCTGAAAAGTGTCTGTAAGTTGCGCCATTCAGTCGGAACGGAAGAAAGAAAGGACCTGTCAAGTAATTATCAATTATTGCCGTCCATACATTTACAGAAAATTGATACTGATAATGTCTTTCACTAACTGCGTGCGGATTTTCCGGAGCCCAAACATGGTAGTTATGAAAGTTTGTGATTGCATTTCGGGAGAAGTTTGCCTCGTCCGTGAAGAGTACATATCTTAAAAATTGAGGATTTCCAGCCAATTTTCTCAAAAACCACTGACACATAGTAATACGTTGGGAAGAGTCTCGTGGCAAAAGAGCTTGTACCCTTTGAATATGGTATGGATAAAATTGTTGATCGTGGATAATTCTCCAAACTGTGGACTGAATAGAATTGAGAGCTTCAGCAATTATTCTTGTACTTGTTTCTGGATTCTCCTCGAGAGCGTTCAAAACAGCTTCTTCCAATTCTGGGGTTCGGACTGCTCGTGTGGCCTTCTAATAATATCAGCTGCCCTCTTAAAGCTACCTGTTTCGGCCAAACGACGTTGGAGCTGAAGGCAGTACCACAGTTTATAGCTCACTTGGCATCGGCACTTTGATCTTTATGTTCCCGTTTGTACACTGCGCAACTCTGATTTTTATCCCTCGCGCATACCGCGTGTTACTGTGTTATTAATACTGACATTTTCCGGATACTTCGAAGAGCGATAATCGCGTACAGTTTTCTGCGCATCCTGAATTCTTTCCCTGGAGTGGATGTTACCTTGGAACATGCATTTGGGCCAAGTGAGCTATCTGCTTCTTTAGCTATAAACTGTGGCAGTACTCGATTAGGAAATCGCTCCTGGTAAATGCGTCTTGCTTCGCGCGCATTGCCATCCGCAAGGCTATAAACGAAATGCATAAAGGCTAAATGAGCATTATTGTTTAAATACTCCATTTTTTCAAAATTAGTGTTTTAAAACTTACAGAAACTTCAACAAAACAACAAAACGTTTAACTGTCACATAATATGTAATTAACAAAACTACTTACTTAAACGTCAAATTCATTTCCTGAGCATTCTTGTGAAAAATGCAAAATAATGGTAATAACTTCAACACGCATCGATTATCAAATAATCGACTTGACATTTTCAAGTCCAAATATCTAGAAAACAGTTACTTATAGCGACTTGTAACAAGGGTAGCTTTTTCATGTGGGTATGATAGAGGAATTGATTTTTTTACTGAAAAATGTGCTAGGCGTACGCTAAAAAAAGTTATGAATCCTCAAAAAAGAAAAAGACGTGTAGGTGGCTCCCCCTATGAGTAAGAGCAATAATAACATCAAGTTCGAATTTGACACCTCAAAAAACCTCTTAATACCAATTTTCGTTCAATTAAGGTCAGTATTTCGAAAGTTATTTAAAAAAAAAAAAAACGAAGCGTTTCCGGACATATTTTTATTCGGACAATTCATATTAGAATATTGTGAGGAATCGCCTCCTGAAGTTTGTCAAAGCACTTTTGAATCACCCTGTATATTGTACAGACTGGTGGAACATTTAAAGATAGGATCCATGAACATCATATAAGTTATGTAAAAAAGAAAACAAATTCAACATATTCCAATCCCCTCTTAGTGGAAAACCATTTTTCAATGATGATTTCGAAATTTTACACGTAGAAAATAAAGGTATTAAACTGAATCAGTTGGAGAAGTTAGAAATTAATAGGTTGAAAAATTCAAACTTATTACTCAACGACCAACTTGATTTGAATAATTCACCAATTTTGAATTTGTTTCCCTAGATTAAATCCCTTTGTAATTATTATAATTGGGGATATATTTTATGTTTCGGGAGATTATTGTCGGTACTCAACCTAGGTAGTAGGTATAAAACTGTTGACCATTGTATATTTAGTTAATTGTACATTCACCTGAAGAAGCTAGTGTGCTAACGAAACATGTTGTGAATTTAATAAAATTCTGTGGAAATCCAATCGTGTGTGTTGTGATTTAAAATAGCAAGAAGTCTTCGTTTGACTACTCCATTTTGTCATTTTTGAAACCGTTTTTCAAAAAAAATTTCAATGCTATCCGGTCAACAGACTATTGCAGACTGAAAACCCGTCCACGCTGAGCACACGCGCACGATATATTTCCTTTGAGCGAGATCAAAAACCGACAGCCAACGGCTTAGGTCATATGCATTCGTGGTGACTCGCGAGAAGTTAAACATGCGCGAATGACACGTCCAGATTTGAATGTGAATATGCATGCATATTCAAGTCAGTACGCGGCTTAAGAAACCACGGACAATGGAAACAGGCTGCCACATGTCCGCGGGACACACGCATGCGCAGTATCCTTCAGTCTATTCACGCTGTCCAGATCCTAACCTCAAACGTGCTCTCTTTTTTGTTGTTGTTGTGGTATTTTCAGTGTTGTGTGTGCTAGTGTTAGTTTTGTGATGGAGTGGTCCAATTGTAAAGTGACGAAAGTTAGTGAACTATATAAACAGGAGACAGTACTGTGGAATATAACAAATTCAAGCCATCAGAACAGTTAGCTAAAAAGCAGAAGTAGCTTAAGTTGTCCATAATTGTTCTCAACCAAGAAATCACTCAAGAAACACTGGAAAACACGTCTGGTTCACAGTAGGACTACAACTAAACTGTAGTCTTGCACTCCAAACCTCTGTGTTTTTACGAATGTTGCAGGTACCGCAGGCAGTTGGAAACTATGTAGAAAAACCGGCACATGTTGTGGGACATGTCAGAATGGAAACGTACCTTTAATAACACCTAAATGTAATATAACTTTCAATTTTTTGGTTTTTCTCTCTCCCTGGGATTATACTTTTCTGGCAATGATTATTAATAGACAAAAAGCATTTGCAGTCATGCAGCACAATATTTCAAAGAATATATCTCAGACTGAATTATTATAAAAAATTTACAGATCAAAATATGCGATTCTTCGATCGATATTTGCAACATTTTTCATCAGCCCTAGAAGGGTTAATTGATTCACTTACAATGAAATGCAATCTAACATTTGCAATATTTAATCGAAAATACAATATAGGAAAACAAATTGGATTGTTGAACATAAGATATCCATTTTGGAAATTTGTCACCTATATTAAACACTGTTCGAAACACAACTAACCTTGCACCGAGCTGGTGTTCACTGATATTAATGATAATATGACAAATATTGCTTTTTCTAGAACTATTTACTACTACATAACCTAAACAATGAACCTTATGTTCGACTTAACTTTTCTGGCAATGTTTATTAATAGACAAAAAGCATTTGCAGTCATGCAGCACAATATTTCAAAGAATATATCTCAGACTGAATTATTATACAAAATTTACAGATCAAAATATGCGATTCTTCGATCGACATTTGCAATATTTTTCATCAGCCCTAGAAGGGTTAATTGATTCACTACAGTGAAAAGCAAACTAACGTTTGCAATATTTAATCAAAAATACAATATAGGAAAACAAATTGGATTGTTGAACATAAGATAATCCATTTTGGAAATTTGTCACCTATATAAAACACTGTTCGAAACACAAAACACAACTTACCTTGCACCGAGCTGGTGTTCACTGATATTAAGTATCAATGACAAATATTGCTTTTTCTAGAACTACTTACTACTACAGAACCTAAATAATGAACCTTATGTTAGGCTTAACTTTTTTGGATATCCGATCAGGATGTCACTGTGAATAAACTTGATAATCTCCTTTTTGTCCATCATTATACTTGGTTTCGATTTTTTCGCAAAAATAACATAACCACGACTATGCCATATGGGCCATGGCTTCGCCAACTGAACCAATATTGAGGGGCGCCTCCCATATACTCCCTCTAGCGACGACACTGGATACCAGATATAGAAATAAACTTTTAACAGGCCGAGTTATTATTGGATTAAATTTTTTCTGAACCAATTCTGGGGAGCGCCTACCCCATACCCCTAGCAACGGTCCTAGATACTGAAATGAACTTTCAACAGGACAAATTATTTTCTAATTTTTTTTGCATCGAATGGAAAAAATAGCATTATTCGAAAACCACGGATAAAAGCTAGTAGCGTATTAAAAGGAATCAAGCCCAAGAATTGACGAATTTCCTTTGAACAATCATTTCTGAATAAGAGAAAGATTTAGAAAATACCGGGTGATTCTCTGAGGTGGCTCACCCCTATAACTTTTTTATTATTGAAGATAGAAAAACGAAATTTGGGAGTTGTGTATTATAGTTCAATTTAATTTTTTTTACATATTTACTTGCTTTGTCGTACTTCGGTTTGACCGGAAATGACCCCAACTTTCCATTTTTAAATGGGACATCCTATATATTTTTACTTATTTCGATCGAGAATGACAATCTAAATCGAACAACACCTCTCTTGTCAATATTTGACAAATAAAATCATTTTTATTCCAATTTTTATTTTTCGATCTAGAATGCCATGGATCGGGTAAATCGCTTCATTCTTGATCAAGTAACATGGGAAAAATACGACTTTGAGGCTTATGACTTCACAGTCGTTTAGAATTATTTAAAAGTCGCAAATATGAATTTTTCCAGTTAACTTGATTTCTTCAAATGGAAAGGGGGTGGCTCGTCGGCTTTTTGTGAAAGATCATTTTTTACGAATAATTTGATACCACACACTTTCACTTTATTTTCACTATTTTTCTGAATAATTGCAAGAAGCGATCATACCTAATAACAAATAATACCTATTCGGTATACTACCTGTTATTCTAGTTATCCGTGACAAACAATTGAAGCTGTTGCTAGGACTACCTAAACAAATAGGCTAATGAATATGCTGTCACATTTGAAAAGTATTTGTTGCGTAGTTTATAATTTGATATGGAAAATTATATTAAAAACGAGAAAATTGACATGTTGCTAATTTACGGAGAAGCAAAAAAGAATGCAACTGATGCAGCTCGAATTTATGCTCAGAGAATCCCTAATTGTCGCCATCCCACTCGGCATTATTTTCCAAAACTGGAAAGGAAAATGCGAAATGAACCAGAAGAGAATACCAATAACTTCATCGTCAGTGGAGAAAAAGAAGTAGACGTGTTGGCCTATGTTGAAGTGAATTATACGGTGTCAATTCGCCAAATTGTTTCTGAGTGTGATATAAGTTATTGGTCCGTTTGGAGTATTCTTCACAAATATAATTATCGATCATTCAAGTACCAACTACACCAACATCTTTACGATAACGACCACAACCGAAGATTAACTTATTGCAACTGGTTTTTGACTAAATACAGAAAAGATGTACGTTTTCCATTTGAAATTATTTATTCATATGAAACTCGATTCACCAACTTGGGTCTGTTCAATCGGAATAATAAAAGGTACTGGTCTCAATCAAATTTACATCTGATGCAAGGAAATTTTCAAGAGTGATTTGCTGGATGGGTATTATCGGAGGAAAACTTTTGGAGCCAATAATTTTCGACGGACAACTTACTGCGGATAGATATCTACAGTTCCTTAGAAATCAAATTAATGATTTCATTGAAGATTTGCCACTGGCTAACCAAGTTAATATCTATTTTCAACAAGATGGAACGCTACCTCACAATTCTCAAGACGTAAGAGAACATCTGAATGACACTTTCCCAGAAAAGTGGATTGGCACTTATGGACCTATTCAGTGGCCTGCGAGGTAAATTCTTAAGTTGTCATATTTTTTCATAATGTATTATTTCTTTTTCATATTCTAGATCACCAGATCTTACTCCGCTAGATTTTTTTTTTCTGGGGAACAATAAAAAATCAGGTGTATAACACAGCATCAGCTACTCGTGAAGAACTGGAGTATAAAGTAAGGGTGGCATTCCAGAACATCACTGCGAAACAGCTAATCAATATGGTACGCGCAACAATTGAAAAAGTTGAACTTTGCCGTGATCAAGAAGGAGGTTATTTTGAAAATTTAGAACCTCAATGGACTGATTTGCAACTTTTAAATAATTCTTAAGACGACTGTGAAGTCATAAGCCTCAAAGTCGTATTTTTCCCATGTTACTTGATCAAGAATGAAGCGATTTACACAATCCATGGCATTCTAGATCGAAAAATAAAAATTGGAATAAAAATGATTTTATGTGTCAAATATTGACAAGTGAGGTGTTGTTGGATTTAGAATGTCATTCTCGACCAAAATAAGTAAAAATATATAGAATGTCCCATTTAAAAATCGAAAGTTGGGGTCATTTCCGGTCAAACCGGAAGTACAGCAAAGCAAGTAAATATGTCAAAAAATGTAAATTGAACTATAATTTCCTTTTTCTATCTTCAATAATAAAAAAGTTATAGGGATGAGCCACCTTGGAGAATCACCCGGTATATTATTATATCTCTTAACGATGAATATTTATATCAGATGTTCCACAAACTTGGGATACACGAGCACATTTACTGAAAACAATAAAAATATTCGATTGGAATTCAATTTTATTTGCCTGAAGCCTATCACAACTCCTCGGGGCAGCCGCGATATGTTCATGATACCCGAAATGCGTGTTCAACTACAGTTTCAGGCAGAACAGATCAATTATAATTCAGAGAGACATCATATCTACTCTTGAAATATAACAATAAAATATATGACATTATGAATCAGTCAAGATTGAATTCTAGATAAGAATCAAGCAACATTTTCAATCTTGTCATCGTTGATAGGATGAAACAAACGAAGACTCGTTTGATCCATACGTGAATGTGAGACCGTATCATACCGGGCGACAACTCAAGGAAATAGTTGTTCATTTATTTATTGTTACATACACTAATTGGTCGTTACTTCTCATGAGAAAACCATTTCGTTACAAAGCGGGTCCTGGCTCTCACACATTGGATCTCTTGCACGAATATTTATTAAATTAGAGATTTGATAAAACTCAATCTTGGTTATAGCATGAAGCTCTCACACGTTTTTCATGGAAAATGGCATTCTCGAATGTTAGTGGGCAAAAATCTAAAAAATGGTCGCTTTTCGAGGTATCGAGCTTTGAAAATGTATCTTGATTATTTTCGTGTCTGAACTTCAATCGGATAGCTCTCATTTCGGTTTGATATGAAATTTCGATGTTTGGTGCTCGGAAACCGACTGAGAAACGGTTATCCACAGTTATATGAGGCGCTACGATTAATATAATGACATACACTGCTCCACACTGGTTATGTAAAGGAACACAAGTTACAAGATTCTTATTTACCTTTATTTTTTCGAAAAACTACTCGAAATGAAAAGATTTTTGTGTAGGACTGAAATGATGGTGAATGCACGCAATCAGCCTCAGCGTAAAAAGGTAAAGCAATAATCATCCTCGTAAAAAAAAATCACAAAACCCAATAAGAAGACTTTTCGCAAAATCTATAGGCCTATCGCCCTATTACCTGTTATCCTAAAAGTGATGGAAAGAGCCATACATATCTAACTTGTGAGATATCTTGAAAGATAAGATATTATCAAGAACTTGCTTGACAATGTGATACATGTAAGGCATAGTTCGAATAAACAAAAATTAATCAAAGGCAAGCTTTTATTCAAATGCGCTAAACAGTAAAAATTAATTGCTTTGGATGTGTGACGTAGGTTATTTCGTGAGTTATATGAAATTTCGATGTACAGTTACAGTAGAGTTTGTTTTCGAACTGGAAACTTTGCGAGACAAGCTCTTGAATCTATAACTTACGCAATAACCTACGTCGCACATCCAAAGCAATTATTAATTTTTGTTAAAGCATCGTTATTATGAGGCATTTTTCCTGTAAGTTATGAGCTATCTAGTTCTCCAATGAAGAGACCATCTAAAGATTAACTCGTCCGCCAACCGGGAGCTACCATCTTCAATTTATGAATTTTGACAGAAAATCAATAATCTTTGACTAAATTCATAACCTCCGACCTCAAAAACCCCGACATAACCAATTTTGAATAGAAATGGTCTATAATCACAGAATTCATCCACCATCTTGGAGCCGCCCTCCTGACTGTATGAATATTGCCAATAAATTCATAATGTCCGACCCCAAAAACCTCCACATACCATTTTTGAATAGAATCGAACCATAATCACAAAACTTGTCCGCCATCTTGAATTCATAAATTTTGACAAAAAATTCATAATCACCGACCCCGAAAACGCCAACATACCAATGTTGAATAGAATCGGCCATCTTGGAACCGCCATTTTGATTTCATGAATTTTGAAGAGAAATTCATAATCTACGACATTGAAAACCCCCACATACTAAGTTTGAATCGAATCGGACCATAAACCTAAATCTCGTTCGCCATCTTGGAGCGCCATTTTGTTTTTTCTATAACAGAAATTCCATGAGCCTCCATTTAAATTTCATACATTTTTGACAAAAAATTCATAATCTCCGACTCCGAAAACCCCCACATACAAATTTTGAATAGAATAGGACCATAATCACAAAACTCCTCCGCCATTTTGGAGCCGACATCTTAAATTCATGACCATAAACACAAAATTTGTCCGCCATCTTGGAGCCGCCATCTTGAATTTTACAAATTTTGAACCGGAAAGAATAACTGACATGCGAACGAACCAAGTTAAATGAAAACTTGTAATAATAAAACAAAACTATTGCCGAAGCCCTTGATATTTCAGAATTTCTTTATAGATTCTGGATCCAATGTCTCACGTCTAAACTTTGTTGTCCAACACTGTCCACATTGAAGCAGGCGTTCCATTATGGCACATATACTTTTTCTTGCACCAACAATTCTCGCACCAACAATCCGGTCCATTACGACAGCACATTGCACACAAACTTTACCTCTGAATCGTCTATGACATCCCAAGAAACTCTGGAACTGGGATCGTATGATCTGGTAGAGTGCAAGGCAATCAAGACCCAAGCTTGTGTTTTTCCCAGAAAAGCCAATTAATCTATGACCTGAAAGATAAGTGCCATGTGAAGTGGAATGAATAGAAAAATCGAATTGAACGGTTTTCTTCACGTAAAGGATTCAATATAAAATTGAACCAGAAAATGGTAGATCTCAGGTGAAAAACAACTACTTTCCTGGCAAATACCACGCAGAACGTTGAATGATATTCACCTGAAAATCCATGCATACTTCCATATAATATCAATGGACATTGAATGCAAATGTTTCTTTCTGATAAGCTCGATTATGTTTAATCTATGTCGTGTTCACCTAACAATCCGCATACCGGTTTCAGGCTTCTTGGCCCTCATCAGTACGGAGTAGTCAACCAGCCAAGGTCAAGAACTCAGGCTGAAGTGAGACACAACGTAAACAAACCATCATCGATCTTGTAACACCTATAGGTACGCCGGAAAAGATAAACTTTAACTGGCGGTACCTAGTGACAGAAAGAAACACTCCGAAAATCTCCCACCTCGATAAATTTCTAAATAAAGATTCCTTCTCAGTAGGAAGTGCAAGCCCGTCTAGCATATAGTGAAGATAAGTGCCATGTGAAGTGGAATGAATAGAAAAATCGATTGAACGGTTTCTTCACGTAAAGGATTCAATATAAAATTGAACCAGAAATGGTAGATCTCAGGTGAAAAACAACTACTTTCCTGGCAAATACCACGCAGAACGTTGAATGATATTCACCTGAAAATCCATGCATACTTCCATATAATATCAATGGACATTGAATGCAAATGTTTCTTTCTGATAAGCTCGATTATGTTTAATCTATGTCGTGTTCACCTAACAATCCGCATACCGGTTTCAGGCTTCTTGGCCCTCATCAGTACGGAGTAGTCAACCAGCCAAAGGTCCAAAGAACTCAGGCTGAAGTGAGACACAACGTAAACAAACCATCATCGATCTTGTAACACCTATAGGTACGCCGGAAAAGATAAACTTTAGACGGGCTTGCCACTCCTACTGAGAAGGAATCTTTTATTTAGAAACCTATCGAGGTGGGAGATTTTTCGGAGTGTTTCTTTCTGTCACTAGGTACCGCCAGTTAAAGTTTATCTTTTCCGGCGTACCTATAGGTGTTACAAGATCGATGATGGTTTGTTTACGTTGTGTCTCACTTCAGCCTGAGTTCTTGACTGGTTACTACTCCGACTGATGAGCCAGAACTGAAACGGTACGTAGTAACCGACATGTAACATAATCGAGCTTATCGAAAGAAACATTTGCATTCAATGTCCATTGAATTATATGGAAGTATCATGATTTCAGGTGAATATCTCAACGTTCTCGTATTGCCAGGAAAGTAGTGTTTTCACCGAGATCTACCATTTTCTGGTTCATTATATTGAATCCTTTACGTGAAGAAAACCGTTCAATCGATTTTCTATTCATTCCACTTCACTCACTTATCTTCACTATTGACGGGCTTGCCACTCCTACTGAGAAGGAATCTTTATTTAGAAACCTATCGAGGTGGGAGATTTTCGAGTGTTTCTTTCTGTCACTAGGTACCGCCAGTTAAAGTTTATCTTTCCGGCGTACCTATAGGTGTTACAAGATCGATGATGGTTTGTTTACGTTGTGTCTCACTTCAGCCTGAGTTCTTTGGACCTTTGGCTGGTTGACTACTCCGTACTGATGAGGGCCAAGAAGCCTGAAACCGGTATGCGGATTGTTAGGTGAACACGACATAGATTAAACATAATCGAGCTTATCAGAAAGAAACATTTGCATTCAATGTCCATTGATATTATATGGAAGTATGCATGGATTTTCAGGTGAATATCATTCAACGTTCTGCGTGGTATTTGCCAGGAAAGTAGTTGTTTTTCACCTGAGATCTACCATTTTCTGGTTCAATTTTATATTGAATCCTTTACGTGAAGAAAACCGTTCAATTCGATTTTTCTAATCTATGACCTATCGTCAATTTCTAAGCTTGAAGTAAATTTTAGCACTCTCATGGAACGATCACGTCGGAACCGTCCCACTAAAATCTCTTTATGCCCTCCTCCAGGTTTGGAACCGTATTTAGAGACATCAGGCGTAAGATGCTATTTGTAAGTCCCAATTCTTCATTTCTCTTATCATTACATCGCCGATATATTTACGGGGTGAGCCTGCAGTCCAGTCTTGTTTCTTTCAACTTTCCATTGTGGGCACCAGAAGAATGTATGTTCGTATCACCCATTTCTCCTCAGTAGATGCACTGTTCATTTGGCGGTTTTCCTATTTTCTTTGATTATGTTCTGAATGATCCATGTCCTATGAGTATCTGTATTAAATATTAACCAGCCCATCTGTGGCCCCAGACAAGCCAGGGCTCCACTTCTGGAATTTGGCGTTTTGTCCACTGTGTCATAGTGACTCCAGGCCTATGACTCCTGATGGTCTACCTCACTTATCTCCTGCGACCTTTTCTACTAACCAGACTAATGAACTCAAGTGGCAAACTATTCAGAGGAAGAATTAACCTAAAAACCGAGTGGTGGGCCAGGCTGACTCCGACAGCTATAAATTTAAAAGTGGAAGCCCACAAGTTTGGATGTTTCTAAATAGAGTTACCCAAGATGTTCATGAGGAGGATATTGTTGAATATCTGGAAACGAAATCTAGCTCTAAGGGCGAATTATTCGTCAAAAAATCAAGACATCTGAAGGTAACATGTACACGAATTTCATGGTTGCTGGGGACATATAGTTCTAGTTTTTGGCCTAGAGGAGTTGGTTTTAGGAGATTCAATTTTGATCTCTACTATCAGAAATTTGGTATAAGGAATGTTCTGGAAGGCAGAGTTGAGGATGCGCGTCCTAGTTCTTATTTAGACACAGTAAGACATTAGATAAGATAGGCGTTGAGTCCAGTAATAGTATAAGTAATTAACGTTATCCTTCTGATGATGTAAGACTTGGATCTATCAGTGCTGAATTGTGTGTTATGCACTTTAATTTACAGGGTTGTTTCAATAAATTACTTGATTTGGAGATTATTTGGAGATTATTCTAGATCAACACTCCCCAGATATTTTATGTTTGAGTGAGAGCTGGCTAAAATCACAAGAATGTTCCAGTTTAAAACTTACTGGCTATAACTTAATCTCCGTAATTTGTAAGGAAATAGGTGGGGTATGCATTTTTGCAAAAAAATACTAAAATTTAATAGTTTGTTTTTCTTTCTGTTCTAGCGGTCAATGCCTAATTGTGTCTTCTCTAGTCCTTTTCTTCATCTTGTCCCTCCTTCTTCGTTGAAAATTGCCCCCATCTCTTCTACCAGTATTTTTTGTCGCACATCGAAATTATGGAATTTACTTACCGCCTCGCGTTAACCAGTCACAAACAACATGCAGTAACATGCATGCATGCATAACAATACTCTTAATTTCTCCCCCCTAACCACCACTGATAAGCACAAAAAGGATAGGAAGATATTTTCTACAGGATGGGTAGAAATGTACATCAAAACATATCCCGTTCTCTGTCTCCGAAAGTACCAGAGCCTAATTCAAAAATAAAAAAAATCTGTTTACCAAAAGTAAACAAGAACGTTTTAGATCCATATCCATCCTAAACACGGAACTGGGTTGCATTCAAACATGAGCTTTGTTAAGCACATATATCATGTCTGTGTGGTTGATGATCTTTCATTTTGTGTTTATGTATAGCCATTTATCATACAACATAATGCCTGGGGATCAGCTATTGGGATAAACAGAGTGTTCATATTATATAAGCGAATAATTAGGACAACCTTATTACAACTCGGATATCATAAAACTTGTCGGAATGACTTCATTGAAAAACATATACTTACTCTTACATATCTTCACATATTAAAGCGTGTTTCTTCACCAGGAAACATTTTTCAGACTTTGTAATTCAAAGAAGTAAACATGACAATGAATCGCGAGCAAATAAGTAAGAAATATCAAAATATAAAACATCCATCTCCAGGAAATCATTTAACAACTGTGTCACTCTATATAATGCACTACCGATTGAAATCGAAGAAAATTCCAATTATAGAGACTTCAAGAGAACTGTCAAGAATTCTTCATCAGGAAGTGCTTCTATAATATGGAAGAATACTTACTTCTCTTTGAATGTATAGAAATAATGCCTCATGTTCGTCATGTCGATTTATTTTTAATTCTCTTTTATTACTTATATCTCACTTCCGTCAACATATTTTTTATTGATAATAAATTGCAGTTTGTTACCATAATTATAAACACCCACCGAAGTCTGGTAAATCCCCAAGCATTATTCTAGCGGAAATACACGCTACTGAAAAAATGCGTCAACATCGCACAAGAGATCATAATCTTGTCTGATAGTCAAGCGTGCTGGAATCTCATATAATAAGCTCAAAAATGGCATGGGACTGCTTAGAAACACTAAACGAACCAAGCAGGCAAAACAGGGTCACTCTCCTGTGGGTTCTGGAGCATACCGGAGAGGAGGAAGATTCACTCGCAAAGAAGGTGCCGAAACAGAGAAAAATCTACAAGTCATGAGACAAGCGAATATACTTCTGGAACCTCACAAATATAACTCATCACCCTTAACCACATACATGCATTGAAATTAAAAGAAGCATTAAAACTCGTTATTCTTGCATGCTGTATCTGAAAATGAAATTATGAATATAATCGCTGGTTTGAAAAATCCAGATAAAATTTCAGTATTCTTCGTAAAAACATTTCAAAAGTATCTATTAAAGCCATTATGTCATATTTTCAACTCAATTTTTTTGACTGGTAAAATTCCTTCCGCTTTCAAAGATTCTATCACAACTCCGATTTATAAATCTGGGGATAAATATAAAACAAATAACTACAGACCAATAACAGTAATCAATAACTTTGCTAAAATATTTGAAAAGTGTTTGAAAAATAGACAAGTTGATTATTGTAACATAAATGGGATTATCTCCAAATCTCAATATGGTTTCAGAGAAAATCTATCGACTGAAGGTGCAGTTTTTGAATTGGTAAACAATGTTTTCAGTTGTTTTCAGGATCAGGAAAAATGCATCACTGTATTTTTAGACTTAGCCAAGGCATTCGACACCGTCAATCATGATATCCTCTTTCAGCGGTTGCAGGACATTGGAGTTAGAGGAATACCGCTCGAAATTTTCAAAGATTACTTATCTAACAGAATTCAGATAGTAAAAATTAATGACTCATATAGTAATCCGCTACCCGTCAGTATGGGTGTACCTCAGGGAACAGTAATAGGTCCTATTTTATTTTTGCTCTATGTAAACAATATTTTTAATATCAGCAATTTCAAAGGAAAACTATTATCTTACGCCGATGATACTGCTGTAGTATTTGTGGGTCGAACTTGGAATGAAACATACGAAAATGCAAACAAAGGAATGAAAATGATATATGACTGGCAAAAAATACGTTAACAAGTCAAAAAAAATTTTTAAAAAAAACCAACCAAAAATCAAAACTGTGGATGTTCCCGAATATGTAAAACAAATACTATCAGATATTTGGGCGTCATGATCGACCAATTTCTACGCTGGAATGATCACATAGATCACATAGTAAAAAAACTCCGCAAACTAATTCGAAAATTTTACCAACTAAGAAGCATCTTAAGTAGAGATGTCATATTGACGGTGTACGGTGCTTTGGTGGAGTCGATAATTAGATGCTGCATCTTAGAATGGGGTGGCTTATTTAAAACATCACTACATAATCTTGACGTAATACAAAACACACTGATCAAAATCGCCTTGAAGAAGGATAGGATATATTCTACAGAGCTACTTTACGAACAAAGTGGTTTGTTCAAAGTCAGAAAATTATACGCTTATAACTGTTTATTATGGATTTGCAGTAACCCCATTAACATTATTACACATAAATACAATACGCGAATGACCTCCAATCAGGCAACTACAATACCACGTTATAGATTGAGTCATAACCAGAAATTTGTAACTTATTTTGGCCCGAAATTATAAGAGCGCTGCTTCTTTGGTTTTCACTCAAAGAAGTGCGAACTCTACATTTTGCAATATAATTGATATTCGTTAGAAACTTTGTTATAGGTATTACATTTTGGTCATTGCAATAAAAGTATTCATTATTATTATTATAAGTCTTAAAAAACCGTGTGCGTTATATCGACAATTTAGTAGCAATCAAAAAATTTCACAAAAATGTGGGGTGGTCATTTAAAAAAACATAACTTAGTTGTGTCTTATTTTGGGACATTCTGTATATAGGGTGATTCAAAAGTACTTTGACAAACTTCAGGAGGTGATTTCCCACAATATTCCAATATGAATGATTCAAATAAATATATGTCCGGAAACGCTTCGTTTCCAAGATACAGGGTGTTAATGTTTTATTTTTATTTTCGTTTTTTTCAAATAACTTTCGAAATACTGACCTTAATTAAACGAAAATTGGTGTTGAGAGGTTTTCTGAGGTGTCGAATTCGAACCTGATGTTATTATTTCTATTACTCGTAGGGGGCGCCACCTACACGTCTTTTTCATTTTTGAAGATTCATAACTTTTTTGAGCGTACTTCTAGCACATGTTTTAGTGAAAAAATCAATTCCTCTATCATATCTACGTAAGAAAGCTACCCTTGCTACAAGTCGCTATAAGCACCCGTTTTCTAGATATTCGTACTTGAAAATTTCAAGTCGATTATTTGATAATCGATGCGTGATGAAGTTATTACCATTATTTTGCATTTTTCACAAGAATTCTTAGGAAATGAATTTGACGTTTGAGTAAGTAGTTTTGGTAATTACATATTACGTGACAGTTAAACGTTCTGCTGTTTTGTTGAAGTTTCTGTAAGTTTTAAAACACTAATTTTGAAAAAATGGATTCTTTAAACAATGATGCTCATTTAGCCGATATGCATTTGTGTGTGGCCTTGCGGATGGCAATGTGCGCGAAGCAAGATGTATTTACCAGGAGCGATTTCCTAATCGAGTACTGCCTTCAGCTCCAACATTTACCAGTCTCCACCGTCGTTTGGCAGAAACAGGTAGCTTTGAGAGGGCAGCTGATATTATTGGAAAACAACGAGCAGTCCGAACCCCAGAATTGGAAGAAGCTGTTTTGAACGCTCTCGAGGAGAATCCAAAAACAAGAATAATTGCTGTTGCTCTCAATTCTACTCAGTCCACAGTTTGGATAATTATCCACGATCAACAATTTCATCCATACCATATTCAAAGGGTACAAGCTCTTTTGCCACGAGACTTTCCCCAACGCATTACTATGTGTCAGTGATTTTTTAGAAAATTGGCTGGAAATCCTCAATTTCTAAGATATGTACTCTTCACGGACGAGGGAAACTTCTCCCTAAATACTATCACAAACTTTCATAACAACCATGTTTGGGCTCTGGAAAATCCGCACGCAGTTAGTGAAAGACATTATCAGTATCAATTTTCTGTAAATGTATGGGCGGCAATAATCGATAATTACTTGATAGGTCCTTTCTTTCTTCTGTTCCGAATGAATGGCGCAACTTACAGAAACCTTTTAGAAAATGAATTGCCGGGACTACTTCAGAATGTACCATTAGAAATTCGTATCCGCATGTGGTTTATGCATGATGGGGCTCCGGCCCATTTTAGCGTTGTAACCAGGGAATTCCTTAACACTGTCTATCCAAATCGATGGATCGGTAGGGGTGTAGAAGAACCTAACCAGGCGTGGGCACCAAGGTCTCCAGATATAAGCCCGCTAGTTTTTTTTTGGGGACATTTGAAGTCACTAGTTTATAAAACTCCAGTAGCGAACGAGGAAGATCTGAGAAACCGAATAGTAGACGCCTGTGAAACAATAAGAATCACACCAATAATTTTTGAGCGGGTACGAGATTCAATGACTAGAATACTGAATGCCTGTATCTTCGCTGAAGGTGGACACTTTGAACAGTTCATTTAAATACAATTTAGTTTCCTTTATTTTATTTTATTCCACATATTCAAAATTTTTTGAAATAAAATGTTGATATTTCTTGCAAATTTTATTAAAACAAATACAGATTTTGCACCCTTGATACAAAAATAACTAATTGAAACGAGTAAAAATAAATAGAATGGGTGGCGCCCCTACAAAAAACCAAAACATCTTACTTATACGTCAAATTAATTTCCTAAGCATTCTTGTGAAAAATGCAAAATAATGGTAATAACTTCAACACGCATCGATTATCAAATAATCGACTTGAAATTTTCAAGTTCAAATATCTAGAAAATGGTTGCTTATAGCGATTTGTAACAAGGGTAGCTTTTTTACGTAGATATGATAGAGGAATTGCTTTTTTTACTGATAAATGTGCTAGAAGTACGCTCAAAAAATTATGAATATTGAAAAAAGAGAAAGTCGTGTAGGTAGCGCCCCCTACGAGTAAGAGCAATGATAACATCAGGTTCGAATTCGTCACCTCAAAAAACCTCTCAATACCAATTTTCGTTTAATTAAGGTCGGTATTTCGAAAGTTATTTGATAAAAAAAAAACACCCTGTACCTTGGAAACGAAGCGTTTCCGGACATATATTTCATATTAGAATATTGTGAGGAATCACCTCCTGAAGTTTGTCAAAGTACTTTTGAATCATCCTGTATGAATAGAAATATTTTTAGAATATGCCCCTTGATCGCACCTACCGTTCAAAAAACAAGTCGATAGCTTGCATAGAAAAAAAGTTACGGAGCTTGTACGCACCCTGTACATAACCCCGAAACTATTCTTCATCTATCACCATGTTTGAATTTTTTTCGAAGTAACCTGCATTCAAATGTACTCCCATAAATAATAAAATTGCATCATCCTGCGTAATTGTAGTTATTCAAAGGAATTAAGTGAGATATTTCCAGAAATTTCATCCATAGGAGGATGACAATGCCTAAAAATTATTAATAATAGGCCGAAGCGTCCTCTCCTTCGTTGCTGTATGTTTCATCATACAAAGAGAAATTGTTTCCAAATGTGAAATAATCTGGACCAATCCAATGTTCCGAAATACTGTCAGGCCAAACAAAATGGTGAAGGTTAGCCGTTTAATAAATACTATACTTCGAGAATGGGTGTATCTTTCTGGTGAAACAAGTGCCAAGCCCATTTAACAAACAATCTTCCGACAGCATCTTGAGTAACTATTGGGAGTACACCTACCTACTGTAAATTACAATAAGAATGTGTGAATTGGCAAATCAAATTTACCGAAACATCACTCGGTGTTAAGTACTTCGTTCAATTTATTTCCCCGTGAGAAGTTTGAAGAGTTCAATAACTCCGAGAAATGATGAAGCAATAGCAATAAAACTAACCTAGGTGTCAAGAAGCCAACATCTAAAACACAAGGAATTACTGACAAAGAACAAACATAGTTCGGGAGATTGATTAAAAAATTCGTAGTTATGGTAGTGGTTGAGTCAGTGATTCACTAGTTTACAAAAAAAGATATTGTTTATACCCAAAGATACATTTTACCGAATTCGTTTTATTCTACCCCCTTATAACAGAAATATATGAAACGTATTTTTATCATGTCTCAAGTTTTTTAAATATACCCACAAACATTCTGGAGCAATGTTGTTTTGTTCGTTAAAGTCGTATTTGAATAACTGCTAGGCGTGTAATTTGTATATTGAATTGTATTGTATTGTATATATTGAATCCAAACAACTTTTGGTATGAGAGATAAGTGCCATGTGAAGTGGAATGAATAGAAAAATCGAATTTAAACGGTTTTCTTCACATAAAGGATTCAATATAAAATTGAACCAGAGAAAGGTAGATCTCAGGTGAAAAACAACTACTTTCCTGGCAAAATCCACGCAGAACGTTGAATGATATTCACCTGAAAATCCATGCATACTTCCATATAATATCAATGGACATTGAATGCAAATGTTTCTTTCTGATAAGCTCGATTATGTTTAATTTATGTCGTGTTCACCTAACAATCCGCATACCGGTTTCAGGCTTCTTGACCCTCATCAGTACGGAGTAGTCAACCAGCCAAAGGTGCAAAGAACTCTGGCTGAAGTGAGACACAACGTAAACAAACCATCATCGATCTTGTAACACCTATAGGTACGCCGGAAAAGATAAACTTTAACTGGCGGTACCTAGTGACAGAAAGAAACACTCCGAAAATCTCCCACCTCGATAGGTTTCTAAATAAAAGATTCCTTCTCAGTAGGAGTGGCAAGCCCGTCTAGCATATAGTGAGAGATAAGTGCCATGTGAAGTGGAATGAATAGAAAAATCGAATTTAAACGGTTTTCTTCACATAAAGGATTCAATATAAAATTGAACCAGAGAAAGGTAGATCTCAGGTGAAAAACAACTACTTTCCTGACAAATACCACGCAGAACGTTGAATGATATTCACCTGAAAATCCATGCATACTTCCATATAATATCAATGGACATTGAATGCAAATGTTTCTTTCTGATAAGCTCGATTATATTTAATTTATGTCGTGTTCACCTAACAATCCGCATACCGGTTTCAGGCTTCTTGGCCCTCATCAGTACGGGAGTAGTCAACCAGCCAAAGGTGCAAAGAACTCTGGCTGAAGTGAGACACAACGTAAACAAACCATCATCGATCTTGTAACACCTATAGGTACGCCGGAAAAGATAAACTTTAACTGGCGGTACCTAGTGACAGAAAGAAACACTCCGAAAATCTCCCACCTCGATAGGTTTCTAAATAAAAGATTCCTTCTCAGTAGGAGTGGCAAGCCCGTCTAGCATATAGTGAGAGATAAGTGCCATGTGAAGTGGAATGAATAGAAAAATCGAATTTGAACGGTTTTCTTCACATAAAGGATTCAATATAAAATTGAACCAGAGAAAGGTAGATCTCAGGTGAAAAACAACTACTTTCCTGGCAAATACCACGCAGAACGTTGAATGATATTCACCTGAAAATCCATGCATACTTCCATACAGTGCTAGTCAAAAGTCCCCTCCCCCCCTCGTATCTTTTGAACGGGTATACTTATAATAATGGAATTTGGAGGGTGGAAATAAACGGATGTAGGCTTCTCAACTGGTCATAACAGGTGACGCAATAGTCATAAATGACGTCACAAGGCCACTGTGACCAATAATTTTAAATGGGACCCTATGGCAAGTGACACCTCGTTTGAAAGGTATTGAAAATACCTATTCAGTCATACCAATTTTGTTTGGGTTTCGGCTGATTTTGATTGATAAATTGAAGAAATACGAAAATTATAGTTTCGCATTTAATTAATAAAGATTTTAAAGTACGCCTCTGGTTAATTGTCAAAAAGGTTGACGTTTTTGAATTATCTACTTGTCAAAAGTGTTTATACCTTGAAAATTTACCTAAGCTATTGTTAAACGAGACGTTTAAGTGTTTACATAGGCAAAATGGTACGTACTGTAGCCGACAAAGTAGCAGCTATCTCAATAATTGGTGAATGTAGAAACAATTTCCATGCAGCGGAACGACTGTTTAATGAGAGGTACCCCGATCGCCCTATATCGAGGGTTTATTTGAGGGAGCTTCTTCGGAAGTTTGAAGCATCAGGTAGTGTTCAAGATGCCAAACGATCTGGTCGACCAACAATTAGTGATGACAAAAAATTGACATAATGGGAGAAATGGTAGTAAACCCTACTTCTTCCACAGCCCAAGTTGCGTCTATCTGTGAAGTCAGTCAAAGGACAGTACATAGGGTGTTGGCTAAAAACAAATTTCATCCATACAAATTAAAAATGGTGCACCAACTTTCAGATGATGACCCCGACGGAAGACTAGAATTCTGTGAAACTATGTCCAATAAAATGAACCAACAACCAGGCTACATACAGACAATTTGTTTTAGTGACGAAAGTACTTTCTTTCTCAATGGAAATGTTAACACTCAAAATGTGAGGTATTGGAGTGACACAAATCCTCACATCTTTCGTGAAAAACATACTCAATTTCCAGAAAAAGTAAATGTTTGGGCAGGTATTTTGGGAAACCACATAGTTGGGCCTCTTTTTCTCAATGCTAACTTAACCGGTGAATTGTATCTGGAGATGTTACAAAATGATATTGAGGCGTTAATTCTTGAAATTCTAGAAGATAATCCAGATGAATTCGACAACTTGGAAATAACGTTTCAACAAGATGGTGCTCCTGCACACTATTACGGTGCAGTAAGACGTTACCTAGATGAAGAATATCGTACTAGATGGATTGGACGACGAGGTTCGATCGAATGGCCAGCTCGGTCACCGGACCTTACACCATTAGATTTTTTTCTATGGGGGTACTTGAAATCTAAGGTTTACGCTACAGCACCTGACAGTATTGCCATTCTGAAACAACGAATTGTTGAAGACTGTAGGGCAATTTCCGCTGACACACTGGGACGAGTACGACAAGAGTTTAGCAATAGGATGCATTACTGCCAGGAAGTAGATGGAGCACATTTTGAACACTTATTATAAGAACTGGTTCTTAAATCTTTATTAATTAAATGTGAAACTATAATTTTCGTCTTTCTTCAATTTATCAATCAAAATCAGCCGAAACCCAAACAAAATTGGTATGACTGAATAGGTATTTTCAATACCTTTCAAACGAGCTGTCACTTGCCATAGGGTCCCATTTAAAATTATTGGTCACAGTGGCCTTGTGACGTCATTTATGACTATTGCGTCACCTGTTATGACCAGTTGAGAAGCCTACATCCGTTTATTTCCACCATCCAAATTTCATTATTATAAGTATACCCGTTCAAAAGATACGAGGGGGGGAGGGGACTTTTGACTAGCACTGTATAATATCAATGGACATTGAATGCAAATGTTTCTTTCTGATAAGCTCGATTATGTTTAATTTATGTCGTGTTCACCTAACAATCCGCATACCGGTTTCAGGCTTCTTGGCCCTCATCAGTACGGAGTAGTCAACCAGCCAAAGGTGCAAAGAACTCTGGCTGAAGTGAGACACAACGTAAACAAACCATCATCGATCTTGTAACACCTATAGGTACGCCGGAAAAGATAAACTTCAACTGGCGGTACCTAGTGACAGAAAGAAACACTCCGAAAATCTCCCACCTCGATAGGTTTCTAAATAAAAGATTCCTTCTCAGTAGGAGTGGCAAGCCCGTCTAGCATATAGTGAGAGATAAGTGCCATGTGAAGTGGAATGAATAGAAAAATCGAATTTAAACGGTTTTCTTCACATAAAGGATTCAATATAAAATTGAACCAGAGAAAGGTAGATCTCAGGTGAAAAACAACTACTTTCCTGGCAAATACCACGCAGAACGTTGAATGATATTCACCTGAAAATCCATGCATACTTCCATATAATATCAATGGACATTGAATGCAAATGTTTCTTTCTGATAAGCTCGATTATGTTTAATTTATGTCGTGTTCACCTAACAATCCGCATACCGGTTTCAGGCTTCTTGGCCCTCATCAGTACGGAGTAGTCAGGTGAATATCATTCAACGTTCTGCGTGGTATTTGCCAGGAAAGTAGTTGTTTTTCACCTGAGATCTACCTTTCTCTGGTTCAATTTTATATTGAATCCTTTATGTGAAGAAAACCGTTTAAATTCGATTTTTCTAACTTTTGGTATGTTTGTGGTAAAATTATCCCAACAAAGACTAAGAGAACAATCACAGAAGCAGTTAAATGGGCGTACTTCCAACACTTCCAAATCTCGGTAAAGAACCTTGACAAAAAATTGGTTCCTGGAGTATTGTGTGAAAATTGTAGAAGTATACTAATTATTTGTGCTTCAGGAAAAAAAAATTGCAATTTGGTCTCCCAATGTTGTGGACAAATCACGTTACAGAGTGTTATTTCTGCCTCACGAAAACATTTGGTTTCAACAAGAATCAGATACAATATCCTGATGTTGCGTCGGTTACAAAACCTGTGTTGCATTTTGTCTTAGCCCAGTAGCCCAAGCAGGATAAATGAACCAGAGCAGATGGAGACTGAAATGGAAGAATCCATTTCAAGCTGAACTAAAAGAAAGTATCTTTGTGGGTTCTCAGATAAGAAAGATATTGAAGGATAAACATTTTGACCGTCACTTTTCCAGTGTTGAAAAAGATGCTTGGTATTCTTTTAAAGCCGTTATTGAAAATTTCTTGGGCAACAATAAAACAGATGATTATGAAGAAATTGTATTCAATTTATTGAAGAATTACCACAAACTGGGAGTTAACAGGTCCTTAAAAATTCATTTTCTTCATTCACACCTGGATTTTTTCCCTGATAACCTGGGAAGCGTAAGTGCTGAACATGGTGGATATTTTCATCAAGATTTAAAGTCGTTTGAAGAGAGGTACCAAGGTTTTCGGTATAAAAATATGTTAGCCGATTACATCTGGTCTACCGTAAGGGAAACTGAACCTAATACATACAAAAGACAGAGTAATTTAAGTCATTTTTGATTTGAAGTTTCAAATATGTGAAATTTGAAAAATATTAATATTTCAAAACATTTACGCCCTAATTTTTTTTCACTTCAGTATCCAACTAGTGGCTGATTGGTTTCAACTTTGGGTGAAAAACTAGTGATTATCATTCTTCATAATTAAAAAGTGGTAAATATATAATTATATTATTTTCCTTCAGTACTGATGAAATTGAAAATGTACTTCTGATAGTAGTAACCTGAAAAGTCTACTCGCTACTACAAATTAGATTCCAATTTTGAACTATTATCTTAAATCTCGACTGGAGAAATTGGCTTATATTTTAGCACGAGAATATCTCGATCTTGGAACAACGATATATCAAACTAGAGATGACGACTTCAAAACTGAATTCTATGTTTGAAATTCCCTGATCAATATATGCAAGAAAATGCTTTCAATTATTCCATCTTGACCATGATTGTCTGCATGGAAAAACACGAATAAAAGCATTTATTTAAATATCTGAATTGAGCAGGACGAAACTCCCAACCCACACATATCCTAAAATGTTGTGTTATCTCGTGATCTAATAGACAAATGTTATTTTTGACTATTGCTGAAATAAATATATTATAAAATAATTCATAAAAACCTTTTTGCCAGCGACCTCGTATTAACGAATCCGTTTAATTTACACGAAATCGATCGTTAATGACCCCTATTAACGTACAATTTTTATATTAATGCATAATTGGGATATATGCAGCCAAACATACACCGAAATCGACCATTAATAACCTATTAATGGTCGATTTCTCTATTAATGCATCATTGTGGTATAGGCAACTAAACATACACGAATTCAAATACTATTCAAATGTCAAATCATATTACCTTCGCGCTGTCAAATGTATGTATTTTAAAATCCAAATATTGTAAGTTTCCTCCTAGTTGAAGCAAATGGATATCGAAAATTTCACGTTGACCCCAGAACGAGGTCGACGGAAAATTTCAACTCTTATTAAAATGGCGATTAATGATCTCGAACATTAACGCGACCGCTTCGCTCTCGCGTTATATCGATCATTGATCGCCACTAGTTCATTAAATATCTATCAAAGACAAGCTTTTATTCAAATGCACTAAAAAGTAAAAAATTATGGCTTTGGATGTGTGACGTACGTTATTCCGTGAGTTATAGATTCAAGAGCTTGTCACGCAAAGTTTTCAGTTCGAATAACCTACGTCACACATCCAAATCAATTACTTTTTACTTTTTAGTGCATTTGAATAAAAGCTTATCATTGAAAAGATTTTTATAAATCATTTCATTTTGTGCTTTTCAGTACTATACAGTGCTTCTCAAAAGTCCGCTCCCCCCCCCTCCTATTTTTGGAACGATTATACATAAACAAGTGAAATTTGGAAACTGAATATTAAAGGTTGTAAACTTCCCTACTAGTGATGATAGATGACGAAATCGTCAAAGATGATGTCACAAGGCCATTGTGACCAATAATTTTAAATGTAAACCCTACGGCGAGCGACACCTCTTTTAAAAGGTATCGAAAAAACCTATTCAATGATGCTGATTTTGTTTGTGTTTATGGCCGTTTTGGCAACTCACTTTTAAAAAACGCAAAGCTGTGATGAACTAAATCAGTTAATACTAAAATTCCAAATTCTAGCTCCACCTCTGGATAGTTTGCAAATAAGCTGACGTTTTCGTTAGTCTCCCTAATTCGCCGTTCTTGTAATTGTCCAAGTTTTTGTACATTTAATAATTTGTGTATTGTTGATCGAACGTTTAACTGTTTTAGCAGCTTTTGGTACTTTTAATATTTTTGTACATTTTAATAATTTGTTAAACTGTTGTGAGCCGAACGTTTACGTGCTTCAAGAAGTGAAATGGTACGTGCTTTAGGTGATAAAGTAGCAGCGATCCTAATCCTTGGTGAAATTGGACAAAATATTCATGCAGCAGAACGCATTTTTAATGAGAGGTTTGCCGATCGCCCCGTTTCGAGGACTTATTTAAGGGAGCATCTTCGTAAGTTTGAAACAACGGGTAGTATTAATGATGCGAAACGATCTGGCAGACCATAAATTTCTGATGAGAAAAAAAATTGATATACTTGCAGAAGTAATAGTTAATCCTACTTCTTCAACAACTCACGTTGCATCTACCTGTGAAGTCAGTCGAAGTACAGTATACCGGGTGTTGAAAAAAAACAAATGTCATCCATACAAATTAAAAATGGTTCATCAACTCTCAGACGACGACCCAGACCGAAGACTAGAATTTTGTGAAAATATGGAAATTAAAATTAACCAACAGCCAGACTATGTCAAAACAATTTGTTTTAGAGACGAAAGTACTTTCTATCTAAATGGAAATGTAAATACACAGAATGTGAGGTATTTGAGTGACGCAAATCCTCACCTGTTTCGTGAAACACATACCCAATTTCCCCAGAAGGTGAATGTTTGGGCAGGTATCCTGGGAAACCACATCGTTGGGCCTCTTTTTTTAAATACTAATTTAACTGGTGAGGTTTATCTGGAGCTGTTGCAAAACGCAATAGAACCGTTAATCTTTGAAATTTTAGAAGATAATCCAGATGAATTCGGCAATTTGGAAATAACATTCCAACAGGATGGTGCTCCTCCACACTATTACGGTGCAGTAAGACGGTATTTGGATGAGGATTATCGTGGTAGATGGATTGGACGACGAGGTTCAACGGAATGGCCAGCTCGATCACCGGACCCTTTGGATTTTTTTCTGTGGGGGTACCTTAAATCGAAGGTTTACGCCACTGAACCTGACAATATTGACGTTTTAAAACAACGTATTGTTGCAGAATATGAGGCTGTTTCCGCAGACACATTTGCAAAAGTACGAGAAGAGTTTAAAAATAGGATATTTCACTGGCAGGAAGTAAATGGAGGTCACTTCGAGCAATTTCTTTAAGTAGATACTGATTCTTAAATCTGTAATTATTATTGTACCGAATGGAATTTAAATTTTAATGTTTACTATTGAGCCATTAAAACTGCCATAAACACAAACAAAATTAGTATCATTGAATAGGTTTTTTCGATACCTTTTAAAAGAGGTGTCGCTTGCCGTAGGGTTCCATTTAAAATTATTGGTCACAATGGCCTTGTGACGTCATCTTTGACGATTTCGTCATCTATCATCACTAGTAGGGAAGTTTACAACCTTTAATATTCAGTTTCCAAATTTCACTTGTTTATGTATAATCGTTCCAAAAATAAGAGGGGGGAGAGGACTTTTGAGAAGCACTGTATGCCTTAATCTATGCATTTTTGTTAAAGCATCATTATAAGTTCTGAGCTATCTAGTCCTACAATGAGGAGACCATCTAAATATTAACTCATCCGCCATCTTGGAGTTGCCATCTTCAAATTATGAATTTTAACTGAAAATCAATAATCTTCGACAAAATTCGATCTCCGATCCAAAAACCCCGACATACCAATTTTGAATCGAATCGGGCCATAATTACAAAACTTGTCTGCCATCTTGAATTTATGAATTTTGATAAGAAATTCATAATCTTCAACCCTGAAAACCCCCACATACCAATTTTAATTCGGATCGGACTATAAACCTAAATCTCGTCGGCCATCTTGGTGCGCCATTTTTCCTTCTATAACAAAAATTCCATGAGCCGCCATTTCAATTTCATAAATTTTGACAAAAAATTCATAATCTCCGACCCTGAAAACCCCCACATACCAATAGCGGATACGAAGAGGGGGCGCGAGGGTGTCCATCCAAACAAATAATCAATCAAATCAGTACATATCTAATTATTATCATGCTCAAACTAATACAAATTTCATTTTCATAACCAACGATCACTGCAACGAATTAAACCTCTAGTCCAGTCATATTAGGGGTTTCACTTCGGAATTGGAGATAGTCAGCTATAAACTTGTATAAACCTTTATTTTGACACTCTAAAACTTGTCTCAAAACCTACTTATCCTAGGGTGGTCGCGACTACAGAAATCTCAGGTTTTCAATCATCATAAATATTGTAGAGCATTAAATTCTCTACAACTTTAGAATGATTTTTTTTTTATATCTTGAACCATTTTCGAAATAGAGGGCAGAGAGCGAGCAGTGTTTAACTATTTTGAGTAGCATTCGAGGTCAACCGGTAGTCCCGATTGAAAACACGCCGTATAAAGTCTATAAATAATTGATGAATATATAATTCTAAATAATTTGCATTTTTTATTAACTATTTCGTTATATTTAATAATTTTTTTCGCTGATCCCCCCTTTTGCTAAGCTGGAGACTGCATTTGCCCTCGCTGAATGGTTAGTAATGTCAGTACTTGGTATCAATGCCGGCCTCAGTGGCAGCAGATTTTAACCACATAGGAATTGTATTTTTCCCGACAGGGCAATTTTTGTACCACCCCTTTGACTGTGGATGCTTCCAGCTTGGATTTGCACTTAAAAATAATCTGTCAGTTGTGACAGTATCACCTCTTTTTTGGATTTTGATAAAGACGAACAGGACATACCTCAGGTTTGAAAGAATTAGTAACCAACCATTTGCTGTCTGCCAATTTCTTGGATCCTCCTTGGGTAGTCTTTGAGAACACTGGATTGTATTCTATGCGGCCTGTAAATCCTCCTTTGCTATCTTTTTCCTCCACAAACTAGTTTACACTAGCTGAACATCCTTCCCCACTTCGCCAGGCCAATTCTCGGGAAGAAACGTGGAAAAACTTGCGTTGAAGATCCTCTGGCGTGTACTCGTCCCACATGTCAAGAATTCTATTATAATCTTCATTAGATAATGCTGCAGAACTTGATTTTCTCTTAGAAGGATCCGTTTGTAGTTGTCGACGCTTAGCATCACGTGCAGATCGAGCTTCTACAAATTCAATATCGGAAAATGGATCAAATTTAATCTGAAATTTGGTGAACATCATTTCTTGCAATTGTTTGGCGGTAAGATTCCACTTAAATTTAACGACGCTTTTCTTATAATCTGCTCCATTTCTACTTTTCATATTAAATGCATAATCTTGCAATATATGAGCCAACTGTTCAATAGATTAATTTTCTATTTTGTGAGATTTTTCGTTACAAATTTCTATGAACTGTTTCCATACACTTGCCTTATTCCTTTTAGTATTTATTATATGGTGTTAAATTTTGAACTTCTTGTCTTATAACTTCCACACTTTCTTTCCCGAAACGAAACATTCTGCAAAACTTAAGCAATAAATGTGAATTGCACTGAGTCAATGACACATAATTAACCTGTTGACAGGCACATAGCCTACTTGGTAATTTTAGTTCCCTACTGGATTTTCTGAAGAAAAATGTCATGTTATAATTTTTTATATTATTTGGTGTGAAATTTTCTTACCGAATCTCCCACATTCTTGAATTACTACCTGGAAATATCTCTTCGAGCATGAATTTTTTTTTAAATTCATGCTCTCCGAATTATTTTCGATGGCAATTCAAGCACTAGGGAGATTACTAGTGATAAATGCCCATTAGATTCGCGATTGTTTCGCGATAAAACCACAGGAGCTCCTGTCAAAATTATATGTCCACGCATTCAATTCCTACATAGGGAAACAGGAAAGGTAAAATTGATCAAATAAGGGATTCTGAGCTCACTACTTAGAGTAATTTGATATTGGAATTCTTATATAACTTTTTCATTTGTTTGAAAATATGAAACATTTTTTCTTTATCTCAGTCATCTATATGAGTTCTTAACAGAAAATCACATTTTCACTTCCAGATTTTTCTTTTCAGTAAGAGTCCTTTCAAAATATCTAACAGATGTCGTTCAATGTCCAGCGTGGCTTAAGCCGGGTTAGTAGTTGTTTTCTGTTAGATGTTCACAAGAATAACCTCAGTTTTATCATGGATTTTTCAATTCACAGAAAAATCTTTCTATTCAATATTCAACAGGCTAGATCACAAACTCACAAATTCGTTTCATATGTGCTTGAAGTTGAAATATAGTGATAAAATATTATGTATGCATAGTTTTTCCGAGAAGATATTGTGTAATATTCGAATAAACGCTGGTCTAAAACACTCACAATCAGGGATACATTCAAACACAGCGTTATTGCCGCTTCTTTTGACGTCATAAGTTATTGATTTGGCATTTTCCCGAGATGCCAGTGTCACTATTTTGCGGAACTTCTGAGGAAATGTTATTCTGTTTCATCCTATGAATAAAACAGAATTTGTACCAGCTTTTGTTATATAGAAATGAAGACTTCGTATTTGATAGCTGTTTTTAATTTAATTATTCTGGAATAAAATGTATGTATACCGAGTGCTATGTCACTCAAAGTTGATTTTAAACGTTGAAATAGCCGTTTTGAAAACTTCCGACTGATAATGTACCGACTATATGCGTTTGTTTAAAATCTGTGTGCAAATTTTGCAATCGATGTGTTTGAAGTAGTATTTTCACAATTTTCTAATGTCCTATTTTTATAAATATCCGAAATATCGTTTTTCTACGAAGGCGTAGAAGTGCCAAACTTTCTTTTATTTTACAATTCCGACTTGTATCTCGGAATTCCGGCTTGTATCTCGGAATTCCGACTTGTAAGTCGGAATTCCGACTTGTATCTCAGAATTCCGACTTGTAAGTCGGAATTCCGACTTGTACCTCGGAATTCCGACTTGTATGTCGGAATTCCGACTTATAAGTCGGAATTCCGACTTGTATCTCGGAATTCCGACTTGTATCTCGGAATTCCGACTTGTAAGTCGGAATTCCGACATAGAGGTCATAACAATGAAAAAACATTAAACAAATGACATTTTTATAACATATATATAAATATATGAATATTGAAAGTTCGGGTTGAACCGCGTCTAAAATTTTTTATATCAAAATTGGCAGAATCTTAGGGAAACGCGACATTTAAACAATTTTCACAGCAAATAATAGAATCTCTGATTTTCTCAGGTCTCCCAAAGATAACATAGCTAATGAGTCTCGAAGAATATATGAAATACTATATCCCGAATGCCCTAGGACATATATAGGATTAACTAACAGGCGAGTCACCAGTCGAGTTAACGAACATCAACTTGCTGTCCGACACTTAGACCCTTCTTCGGCAATCTCCAAGCAGTATGGAGTGACAGGCCACAGAATGGATATCGACCACACCAGGACCATTGCCACTGAGAGAACATTGCAAGCGAGGGTCATTCGTGAAGCTCTTGAGATCGAGAAGCGCACGAACCTCCTCAACAAACGCGATGATGGACGCAGACTACCCAATACTTGGAAACATCTACTTTCCCGGATTACTGCCAAACCAAGCCGTGCCCAAAGTTCCGCTCCACTGAATTCACCTAAATACTCCACATCCTCAGTTTCCACGAAGGAATAGGCAGATTGAGAGACCTTAGAGGAAACTAGTGGCAAAACCTGGGGCGTAGGCAGATAGAGACCCCACCTAAGTGACTACAACCTAGGAGTAGGCAGATTGAGACCTCAGGGTAAATCACATTCCTACCTCAGTGACTATAGCCTATATAGGAGTAGGCAGATTGAGACCTTTGTTGGAAATCACTTCCCTCTTTTGCTCTTATAAATAACTTATATTTAAATATATATTTTCCCTTTTCTTGAAAATGGCTCCAAAATGGTAGCCGAAATTACCAAATTTGTAGACGCGTTTCAACCCTAACTTCCAATATTCATATTAATCATGACTTCGAAAACCTATATATATATATATATATATATATATATATATAATATATATATATATATATATATTGTTATGTTATGAAATGTTATTAAATAATTAAACTTATAATTATCATTATTATTATTATTTATTTTTATTAGTATCGTTAAAGCTATGTTATTTATTTTACAATTTTCTTAACTTTTTGTCACTACTATAAAACCTTATACTATGCTCTAGTCGATACATGTCTGTGAATAGAACATTCCTGAAGTAGTTCTGATATCAGAATTCTATATCCAACGATACATCTGACAAAATCCACGATTGAACCATATCAAAATTGAAATTTATGGAAAATATTGAATTAAAGTAAGATCAAAATATAGATAAGTTTTGAACATCCTGTATGACAATTCACATGAACAGAAAACCCACCAATGGGATCCGAAAGAGTTTGTGAGAGTGGTTTGTGTGTGTATTGATATAGAATAAAATGTAAGGGCAGAAATTGAAAAAAATATATTCTATATGAATCTGTAAATAGTATGTAAGAGTTAGAATTAGATATCATCCATAAAATCATTAACATTAATTAGAACAGCGAATATTTCGGTAGGAAGTGATACAAACTCGGAAATCAGTGAAAAAATTAAAATTGGTGAGTGTTACTATGGAACGTGATAACAAGTTTGGGGAAGATTGAAAAAAGTTCGAAAAAGGAAGCCACGTACTAAATTTGAAAAGAAGCTTTCACCCATAATATAAGAAAACCTGATTTAAAATTGCCGAACGAGGAAGATTTCTTGAAAGGCTGATCGGAGAAAGCACATAGAAAATAAAAATTCCACCTACCTGGTCCAGAAAATAAATCCTTGGAAGGAGTGCAGGTGAGCTGTCATTGACATCCCAGAAATACGTCCACAGGATTGGAAACGTCAACTGAAACGCAGCTACAAGGTATTCAATAACTGAACTCACCTAAGTGCAACTTTTCACATAAAACCAAGAACTTTAAGTGTTCTAAACCACTGGTTATTTTGTTTTGGGCTGAACAACCATAAAATTCCATACCCAAGAGACTGATAATACGTTCAAACTTTCTTCATAAAATTTTTATTATCACAAACATCAAACTGCACTATTTTTTGTCATTGTTTTGCTAGTATAAGGTAGAGATCGCAGAGTAGCGTATATTTAAGTTTTCATCTGGATAAAGTCAACTACTTTGATTATTCTCTGCAAACCTGTGTTTATTTTTCAATTCCTAACTTTATTTTTCTCCACTAAACATCTTTTATGATCGAATCGATAGTGCCATAGCCGGCAACACCAATTACAGGAACTTGCTACTGGGAAGGAGTCATACCATTGTTGTGTCTTGACAATGGTCATACATGTTCATAGGCGTACCTGACTGAGCTGGGATAAGGTAAAAGGGTTTGAAAAGGAAAAAGGTAACATTGCATAGCCGGTGGTATTTTTATTTGTTATGGTAGGGTTTCAGAAATATAATCTATGATATAAATTCAAAAAAGAGTATACAAATTAAAATCATATAAACAACCCATTATAACAATATATATATATATATATATATATATATATATATATACATAAACATGACAGAAATTGTATATTAGCCAGTAGAATGAATGCAGTTCGATATCCTGATTCAAGGTCTAAAGTCAGAGAGTTTTCGGAGGGTTAAAGAAAGATATGAGGAAACTGGCAGTGTCGAGCGCAAGAAAAGGCCAGAAGTAAATAAAATTGCACCAAAAGAAGAAATTAAATTAGCGGTGATGCTTTCAACCGTTGGGAATCCTCATGATAGTACGAGGAACATTGCAAAAGAGCTAAATGTGAGTCATATTTCCGGAAAATTAAAAAAAATCTTCATCCATACCGAATTGAATTACTCTATGGAAAGGATTATAATACAAGAGTTCGCTATTGCGAAAATACATCGAATTTCAGTCGCGAGGAACCAAATTTTCTGAAATACATTTGAAAGTAATCGGATGGTAAATAGCCACAATTTGCCAGGACTACTCGACAGAGAGTTGATAACCAAAATAGATGGTCGATAAATGTCGGGGCATGATTGGAGATCAGGTTAGAGGACTATATTTCTTTTATGGGCCACTCAATGGAGAAATATACAGATATTTTCTCCGAAATGATTCACCAAATTTGTTTGGGAATGTACCGATTGACACCAGACAGAGGTTATATTACCATGATAGCGCGCCTCCCCACAATCAAAATCGGGTGAGAAGATTTTTAAACAGGTGGCGCAGGAATAAATGGATACCAAAAAACAGACCCATTCAGTGACCAGCAAGGTCCCCAAACCTCACGCCCCTAGATGCCTATCTCTGGGGATATAAAGGAGAGGTCTAACGCAAGAAACCAGACGACACCAGAAGATATAAAGAATAGAATTAGAGAAGTTTTTCGCTCTATTACAAGATCAACTTCAATTGATGTCCGAAGATAGCTCAAAATGGGAGATTAATCTCCTGTGAATCTACGCTTTTTAAAATTATTTGATTTTACTTTGGTACCTCTTTTGTCCAGCATTGAATAAAAAAATCGTTATTGCTGTTATGATGACTTTTTTATACTTTCCTTAAGAATTAGATGGAAATTAAGTAGGCAAACACTACATTTTCTGCAAACACATAGTGGTATTCTGGCATAGCCTTATTTATAGGCTGCTCCATTTGAAAAAACTGAGAAAAAAGTTATCCGGAGTTTTTACCCCCGTATGGAAAAATCGCTATTCGGCAAAATTATGGATAGGAAATGAAAATACACTATTTTCAAGAATATTGTGTGGAAAAATTATCTTATTGCAAATTATTGATTTTTTATATTTGGTGCGAATGAATCCATTTTGTGACAAAATTTTCAACTAACTCCCGAACCGGAACCCCACCACCCTTTTTGAGAAATACTCTTCCAAAGGGATTCAATCGAGGGAAAATGTATAGGATATTTCATTTAAATAAACATAAGTTCGATGATTCACACATTTATCGAACCCCCTGTATGTTGGAAGTTATTTTTGAAACAGCTTTCATTGCTTTCTACAACTTTTATTTGAGTTATTTTTTTTATCTCAAATAGAGAAGCAGCTATCGTACACCCACGTTGATACATCCTGTAATATATATATATATATATATATATATATATATAGATGTTATAATAATCTCATTTGTTCAATGATTTTTCATTGTTATGACCTCTATGTCGGAACTCCGACTTTATCTCGGAATTGTTGTAAGTCGGAATTCCGAATTGTATGTCGGAATTCCGACTTATTAGTATTTTAAAATTTTAAAAAATGTGGCACTTCTACGCCTTCGTATTTTTCAACTTCAGTTTTTGATGTATTTATTCAATGTTTTCTTGGAGATGAGTTGAATACCCGTAAGTAACGCTTGTCATGTGAATTCAGAGGTTTGATATTATCATCATTCAAAGTTTCAATGGATTTTGAAAATAAGTCTATTTTGTAGCGTCTAATAAAAAAAGTGTAAAGAACAAATAAGACCTTGATAGAAATATACGTCTACGCATGCAAAGCCATGGGATTACGCTAGTTAACTTTGAACGAAAACTATTTGGACAAATTAAAAAGTTACGATAATTTGATGTATTTGTATAGTTAGAAAGAACGTTATACCACAACATTTTTCTTTGAAAAAACTTATTATAAATACTCTTTCCAGACGCTGGTGTTTCAACCGTTTCACAAAGTTGTTTCAAGGTCCCTGTGCTAATTGGGCTGGCGATCTAACTTAAATATTTTTGTTTGTAAATACTGCTAAAACAAATATTTGGAAACCAGTTTTTGTAACTTTTGATATTTGACCTCTGCGGGGGGATAAGAAGGATACAATATTTTTTCAATTATTGTAATAAAATGTAAAGTTCAAAACCACAATAGAGAAACTGGGACTATTCGGAATTCCAACTATCATAATTATTTATTTTTTTGATATTCAGCCTTTGAGGTGGTAACCGACGGACAAAAATAATTATTTAGTTGAAAAATTGATATACCACGTTTATAAAACGGACTAAAAAGTATAAAATTATGTACCCTAGCCTAGAGAGATTATTTCATACTTTTTAGTCCATTTAATAAACGTGGTATCTCAATGTTTCTTCTATATAATTATTTTCTGCTTTTTAGTCTTGTGTGTGTGTGAAACTTTGCAATCGATTTCAAACATCTTGATAAGATTCTGACAGAGACAGGTAGTTAATATTGGATTGTCATCCAGTTCTGAGCTATGTCTGAAGTTTCAAGTCTCTAGTTCAGTTAGTTTAAAAATTGATTGCTCCTTGATATTATTATTACAGACAACCGAACAAACAGAAAGTCAATTAAGTGAGTTAATATTGCATTGTCATCCAGTTCTGAGCTATGTCTGAAGTTTCAAGTCATCATCATAGCGCATCGAGAAATTAGTTTACAATCGATTGCTCCTTACTATTATTATTATTACTATTATAACAGACAAACAAACAAGCAAGATTTGTACCGAACGGACAAACAGACAACGGAATTAATATAAACGAGGTAAAATAAATAAAATGAACCCATTAATTTGCTTATTTTCAATTTGACACGAATATATGAGTCATACTATTTTATTCATTCTAACGATTACTTGATGATGTTTTGTAGGTTATTTATTAATTTATTTGCAACTAATTTTGTTGTTATATTGAGTGACTATTTGGAAGGCAGTTAAATTTAGTGCACATTGACACATCGATCATACTGTTGGTGCTATGGAGAGATTGTGTCATCCTTACCTCACTTTTTGATCTCTTAACGTTCTACAGACAAACTAACAAACATACAGACAAGAAAGCGACTCAATATTGCATTGTCATCAAGTTTAGAGCTATGTCTGAAGTTTCAAATCTCTAGCTCATCGGGAAGTTAGTTTAAAATCGATTGCAAGATTTGTACCGAACAAACAACAACGAAAGCGAGCTAATATACACGTAAATATAAAAGTATTATATATATATATATAATATATTTTTCACTATGAATTTTTCTCTCGATAGCTTTATTGTTCGATATATTCGATGTATATATATTTTATATTATAGAAATGCTCTTTTCTATAATATAAAATATATCACAATAATCACTCTTTCATAATGTTTTTGCATCAGAAACCACTTATTCAAAAGAATTATTCTCTTAATTCACTGGCAAAATATAATTCATCTTTTGTTCTAGTGTTCTCATTGGGCATTGGGTAAAGTGAACCGATTATAAATTAGTATGTTATAGGTGTTGGTCAACAAACATTTTTGCTTAAAGAAGGAATGGTCCAATAATATTCAACTTCCCACACAGTTTTTCTATTGGTCTGTTGTTTGTCAAATATGGGCTTGGTAACTAGAATTAGTGCCCACACCCAGGGACCACTTTTATAGTCCTACTTACTCCCATTATCCGGTCCATTTGCTCAAGTTTTTCGTGATGATCAGGTGAGAAAACAAGTGAATGAGATGCATCACATTATTATTGAATGAATGTGATTTTTTGTGGACGAACAACGTTTCTTGACATGTTTTTTTGGGTAACCTTCCACAGTCTGAAAATGAAAATATAATCAGGAAAATCTATACCTTTCTAGGTCAAACTAATTAGTTCACCCCGATAAGTTACTGCGTTCACCAAATTATATTTTCTATTGAAAAATGATTCAATTTATCAGTAACTCGTCGTTTGCAGAATTTGCCTATAAAAAGAAATTCTCAAGTTCCCACAGTAGTCTTACTTTTGTATGCAGATGTCGAGATAACGGGATCATACCGAAAGGTTTGAGATTGAAAAGCCATTTAAAAGCCAACAATGCAAAAGAATAATCGAAAGAGCGGGCCACGCAATGGTAAGAGAACGAATACAGTTTCACATTTAGAAATGTTTATCAATAACCTGGAACAGTTCATGAACCAAAATCTGATTTGAAATGACTATGGATACTTGCACCACTGTATTCACAATTCCGACAACTCATACAATCGAAAGAGAAACACAATACATATAAACGAATTTCACAAATTATTGGAAGAGAAACAAATACACCCACAACACATATCAAACAATAAAACTTATTCTGAAAAAACTGTAATCAATTTTTCATCAAGAAACTCAGACATACACGAAAAACTTTTGTTAGCCAAGGGACTAAACTTCGCAGTTGCACCCAAAATGGTTCCAACGCTAGAAATGATCACTGCCATCGAAGCAACAGCCCAACGTTTACCACCTGAAATAACAGGTGATTACAGATCTGACTGCAAAAACGCACTAACACAGCCTTATCATCCTAGAAGTAATTTAAACAAATACGAAAGAGGTGCATTGAGATCTCTTCGATCAGACAATCAAATTAAAATATTTTCAGCTGATAAAGGTAACGCCACAGTCATCATGAAGACTATATACTGATTATGAGGACAAACTAACACAAATGATCTCAAACACCACATAACACACACTCAATCAAGCCACTACCATATCAGTAAACAAAGTATATAAAAAACAGAACGCTGAGACCTAATATCACACCACAGCAAACCCCCACATTTTTATGGATTAACAAAAATACACAAACCATCTATTCCTCTACGACCTATTGTAAGTTTCATTGGAAAAATTCGCTAAATACCTACTCAACATTCTGAAACCACTATCTGGAAATGGAAAGTTTCATAAGGAATACATCTCACTTTCTGGAGAGATTGAATGAATTACAAATTCAAGATGGAGATCTCCTAGTAAGTTTTGATGTCGAAAGTTTGTTTACTAATGTCCCTATTGATAAAACTATGGAAATCGTGAAAGAAATATTAGATAATGTCACATCACTGTAGACAAGAACAAAACTGGATGTCAGTGCCATCATAGAATTACTCAAACTATGCACAGAAAATACATATTTTCAATTCAAGAACGAATTATATCAACAAGAGTTCGGTATGGCGATGGGTTCTCCTTTGTCACCCATTTTAAGTAACATATTCTTGGAATACTTTGAAGAATCCTTCGTTGAAACATTCCACAATGGTCCAAAAATATGGTGGAGATACGTGGGTGATGTTTTCGCTATCTGGAAACGAAGTGAAGAAGAATTAAAAAATTTCTTGGATCATATAAACAGTCAAGAACCGACGATCAAATTCACGTTAGAATCAGAACCGAACTTTCCTTTTTAGATGTCATTATCCAAAAATCATCATCCCGAATGGAAACATCTGTACACAGAACGAAGACACATACCAATCGATATCTACACTACAACTCAAACCATCATGCCAGTGTGGAAAAAGGCATAGTTAAATGTCTCTATAATCGAGCCCAAACAGTTTGCAATTCCAACCAGAATCTACAGGAAGAAATAAACCTCATAAAATCTGTTCTCAAGGAAAATGCATATCCGGATCAGTTTGTGGAAAAAACAATCACTGACATTGAAAACAAAAATCCACCAATCAACCAATTAACACAACCAACAGGAGTACTCCCACCACCTACACATTTCACAACCAACATAATACCTTATGTCCTCGGATTATCTGAGAAGATCAAACGGATTGGATGGGTATGATGTGAGAACATCATTAAGAACAACAAACACCCTGTGTTTATAACATACCTTGTTCGTGTGGTGATAGTTATATAGGTGAAACGTCAAGACCATTAGAAGTGCGCCAAAGTGAACATCAGAGTTACATCAGAAATCGACAAATAACCGGATCAAAAATTGCAGAACATATCCTCACATCCAATGGCGATCATATGATTGAATGGAATAGGACGAAAATCTTGATGAAATAACCACATCAAAAGAGGAGAAAATTGAAAGAAACGGCCTGTATTCTTCTTTCCAATAACAACTGCTTTTCAACAAATTCTGTTGGAATGGACCATACATGGTTACCTCTACTCAGAGAGGACGTGAGATATGGTAGAATGCTAATAAACTGATCTACACAACACCCCATATATCAAATGAGCAATAGGTCGTTCTCAAATTTTTTGGCAGATCTCAATTGACATCCGTCATTTGAAAATGCGAAAAAGACTCTGCAAGAAAAATCCAAATTATTCAAACAATTAAAGGAGTTTCAGAAGATTTTGAGAACTGGGGCAGATATAGTCCCCGAAACGTCAATCGAAAACTATATAGAGAAGTATCTTTTGAATTTTTACTATTTTTTTATAGGCATATTCAGGGAACGATAAGTTACTGACAAATTGAATCATTTTTCTATAGGAAATATAATTTGGTGAACGCAGTAACTTATCGGGGTGAACTAATTAGTTTGCCCTTTCTACACTTATATAGATTTTCCTGATTATATTTTCATTTTCAGACTGTGGAAGGTTACCCAAAAAAAATGTCAAAGAATTACATTATTGTTTTATTTCAACAAAAAATCACTAAAAATTATATTTGTAATATATGTGAAATTAAGTCGAAAAATTTCCCCTGATAAATTTTATATTTTTCTCCTGAAATGAAAAAATTTAAAGCATTCATTCATTTTCTGAATCAACTTGTACGATATGAATCTGTTTAGAATTCGAGTCGACAATTTTCTCTAACTGTACTGCATAAATCACGAGATTGGGCTTTCTATGTTTGGAAATCGGTGTCTTGAAATTGCTTGTCCTAATCCCTAGAATAACATTAAAATGAAAAAAAAATCCCGAAACCCAGTATCTCATCTATTATCATATCACTTCAGAGCTGATATTTCTGATTTCAAGCTGTTGCTGAAATATTAATATCTGAATTAAAAAGTAAACTGATTCCGTAAATGTCGGTTTGGAAAAAATAAAAATTATTATCTTTGTGATTCTTCATTACATTTTCATTTTATTTGGTAAAAACTTCATCAAATTGTTTCTTTATCTGAAACACTTATCACTCATTATGAGTTATTTTTTGCTATTGCAAAATTTAATTAACTTTCGATTTCTGTTATCATTTTTACTTTCTAACGTATCTGTCTGCTTTATTTTGAACCTCCAAAATAAAGTCATTTGTTTTCCAAGTATAAACTGAATGTAAAATAGGTGTTGACCACCGAATTAAATTTTCGTTCCCTTAGCAGTCAAATTATTCAGTCATAAACAAGGGAAAGAACCAATGATACTCAAGTTCTTCCAATTCAACAAAGTTTTCTATTCGTCTATTCTTCGTCAAATATGGGCTTGGTAACTAGAATTCGGGCCCGCACCCAGACTTCATTTTTATGGCCCTGCTGTCTTTATTTTTCGTCCATTTTATTTTCCACTTCATTTGTGTTGTTGGGGTGAATAATCAGGTTACCAAAAAAGGAATCTTATTATAAGGTGTTAAAAGAATGTCATTTCCAAATAGTCAATAGATCAATAATATGCATCAACCTAAACCACCCGACTGATTTGGAGCCGAGACTAGAGAACACGAAAATAAAATACCTAAACCATACGACCGATTTGGATGAAATAACCCCGCACGAAAACATATGGGAAATTGGCTCCAAGTCGAACTGGCTGAAATTTTATTATGTTATAGTAGGATGGGTCATTAGAAAAAAGTGTGAGTTTAAATGATTTTGTATGTTTAGTTTCTGAGATATAAGCGGCCAAAGTTCGTAAAAACATCGTATTGGGGTAGGATTGACAAAGAAAAAAACGGTTTTTTTAGTCGAAATAAGACAAAGTAAGGATGAAAATGTATTGATCGGAACTCATAAACATGTTCAATTATAATCTTATTGATGATAGTACATTAGGGTGTATACGGGGCATAGTCAAAAAAATCGTTTTTTCCGATATTTTTTCCAGGACTAATTCAAAACCAACAAGTTTTATTTTGTTAAGATATCATAGTTTCAGTCTATTGTAGGCGAAAAAAATGTGTTTTGTTTCTTGATGACTCTCTCTGTTTGAAATATGTATATATATTTTTTTAATTTTCGAGTATACCCCTATACTGAAAACAATTGACAGATCGTTTTTGATTACAAAAAAGGAATTACTTGCTACTTCCCTTTGACTAAAAGATAGGGTAACATTCTGATAAACTCAATTGTTCAATATTACCTTTCATTTAGATAAAGGGTGCGTTACATTTTTTTTAGGTCATTTACAATGTTTTTATTGAATATCTAGAAAACTGTTAATTTGGACCATATTTTACTATCATATACGACAGTTTTATCAACTTTGTTGTTGCGTTTCTAAGATATGCATTTTTGAAGTTTACGGTATTACGATATATGGGGTAACCTATCGATTTAACAAAATTCGACACATTCAATTCTATTATCAAACTTTTCGAAATCAATTATTTGATACTATAAACAACACAAACCACACTCAACAACAATTTGGAACTCAACAGTATAGACTCAAAAAAAATCGAATTATAAATAACGACTTCTAACATAAAAAGTCAATTAATATTATGGAAATTATAATATAACAAATCGAAATGAACCTGATGAAGCTATTGTATAGCGAAACACGCGTCGTGCTTTAGTGAAACCCTTAAGTAGTGAAAATCTTATAGTTTATTGTAGTAGTGAACTCTAAATCGAAATTGAAACTAATTAGTTATAAACAACATAAACAACTATTTACATAATTGAACTCTCTAAAAACAAACAATAAACAAAACCTAAATTCAAATAATATTATTAATATTGTTATTTATTGGTCTATTTGCGCGATCTAAAATATTGTTTAATAGTTCATGGCTAGGGTACTTTATTGTTGCTTGATGCCGAGCATATCCTAGGTACCAAAGTACGCTGCAAATATGGGAACAGCATCCCACTGTTCTTGCTCCACTTTGGCAGGTAAAGTAGTAGCCTAGAATACGTTCATTTGCAGGTGCATCAGGAATAATACTGAAGGATATCCACAGTTGATACTTTATAGCATTCCTAAATCTGGACGCTATGCGGCAGCGGAATAGTCCAGGTTCAGGATTACGCATATCAATTTCAAATAGAAACAATAAAGTATCCTAGCCATAAACTATTGAGAAATGTTTAAGATTGCGCAATCAATAACAATATTGACAATTTTATTTGAATTTGGGTTTTGGTTATTGTTTGTTTTTTGAGAGTTCCATTATGTAAATTGTCGATTATGTTGTTTATAACTAATTAGTTTCAATTTCGATTTGTTATATTATAATTTCCATAATATTAATTGACTTTTTATGTTAGAAGTCGTTATTTATAATTCGATTTTTTTTTTAGTCTTTACTGTTGAGTTCCAAATTGTTGTTGAGTGTGGTTTGTGTTGTTTATAGTATCAAATAATTGATTTCGAAAAGTTTTATCATAGAATTGAATGTGTCGAAAGGTTCCATAAAATTTTGTTAAATCCCCCCCCAAACTTCAAAAATGCATATCTTAGAAACGCAACATACAAAGTTGATAAAACTATCTTATATGATAGTCAACATTTTCAAAATATTGTGAGTAAAATATGGTCCAAATTAACAGAACAGTTTTCTAGATATTCAATAAAAACTTTGTAAATGACCTAAAAAAAATGTAACGCACCCTTTATCTAAATTAAAGATAATATTGAACAATTGAGTTCATCAGAATGTTACCCTATCTTTTATTCAATGGGCAGTAGCAAATACATCCTTTTTTTGTAATCAAGAACGATCTGTCAATTGTTTTCAGTATAGGGGTATACTCGAAAATTAAAAAAAAATATATTTCAAACAGAGAGAGTCATAAGAAAAAAATTTTTCCAAAAAACAAAATATAACTTGTTGGTTTTGAAATAGTGCTGGAAAAAAAATTCCAGAAAAATGATTTTTTGACTATGCCCCGTATACACTCTAATGTACTATAATCAATAAGATTATAATTGAACATGTTTATGAGTTCCGATCAATACATTTTCATCGTTACTTTGTCTTATTTCGACTAAAAAAACAGTTTTTTTGTTTGTCAATCCTATCTCAATACGACGTTTTTACGAACTTTGGCCGCTTATATCTCATAAACTAAACATACAAAATCATTTAAACTCACACTATTTCCTAATGACCCATCCTACTATAACATAATAATAAAAATAATTTCAGCCAATTCGACCGAGAGCCAATTTCCCATAAGTTTTCGTGCGGGGTTCTTTGATTTGGATAAATAAAAGTTTCTACGCATAGTCAATAAGTCAATATTGTGCAACAACTCGTTTTGTCCCGTAAAAATCATATAAGGGTGTCCATTCCATTGGGAAAAAAATATGGGGCGATTTTTTCACATAATGGTTCAACGATTTTCTCGAAATGTTTTTTAACTATAATTTTTACTAACTAACAAGTAACAACATTGAATTCAGAAATATAGGCATTTAGTAGGATTGTATGTGTGACGTTGCCATTCTTCTCATTTCATGAATTAAGGAATTACGTTAAAATAATTTTTGTAGACGAAATTAAGAAGTTAAAAACCAAAAGTCAACCTCATATCGACTTTATCGTCTGCTCAGGACACAGCCTCGTATCTCCAAAAACAAAAAATTATAGCGAAAATATTATATTTTTTTCCAAAGAGAAGAAGAATCGTGGTTAAAAAACTACTTCTGGACTAAAACAGACCTTGAGCCTCCCACCCTAATGGTAAAAAACATATCCCTCATATCAGGGAGCCCATGTTGGGCTAGAGGTCATTTTCTATATATAGGCAGTCGTCATCTTTCCATAAGAGCATACGGCTTTAATTTTTTTTATCGGAAGTAAATTTCATCCTTCGCAATCGGTATATCCTGTTTGTGATTTGAAAAAATCTTAATAACAACCTATTAAGAACCATATGCAATATGTGCAACATCACCAAACTGGGGTAATAAATCACTTTTTTTTATTTAAAAACTCCCTACGGAACAATCACCAATTGGCCTTTTCGAAGAATCCGGTGGGAAGGCAGATGTTACACGTTGATTTCAGGCGTCCGAATAAAAAATGCATCAAAGACCATTCTGAATTTGTGTACACCTTTACCGTATACCAACCATTGTTTGATAGGTATATTCATTAAGACAATCGACATATCTCGAACCATCGTGAGAAAGGGGTTCTCAATAGATGATAATTAGGAGAATGATTTTTGCTTTTTTAAGGGACTACACATGGGATGTACCGGGGGTAATCAATTCATTAAAAATTTAGTCTTCGAGTCTGCGATGGCGTGGGAGACACTTTACAGGTTGAAATGGTTTCTGTGGGCACCGCACATGGGGGTATTCCATCCCAAATACTGGCCAAAAATCTATTTATTAATACGCTTTGTATTAGCTTTTCCCTTGTTAGTTTATTTGGATATAAGAATATCTGCAACTCGAATTTCACCTACTTCCGCATGTCTAAATAACATGTGCGTACGTGGTATCCATCACAATACACTTTGATATTTTATATTTCGAGAATTCAAGACAATGAACGGATGCATTTTGTCAATAATTGCCCGATTCTACTCAAATATTATGTCTGAAGGTTTTCAGAGTAGCGTATTACCAACTTAAGGTCAAATTGAAATTCAAAATGGCGGCGCAAATATGGCTGATGAAATTCGTCGTTAACATCCCTATTTGTGTCAGATTATCTGAGGGTTTAAGATGCCACGGATGACGAATTTTGAGAACAAAATTTCGAAATTTTAAATTGCGGCGACAAGGCATCCTGCATGGTCCAATTCAACTCAAAATAGATTTCTGGATGTATTTGGATTGCAGATCGCGATTTTTACTAATAAATATCTTTATTTTCTTTTGAGACAACTCATGAATGTATTGTTCGCTTGACTAAATACAGGGTGTTAGTGCATAAGTGCGACAAACTTCAGGGGGGTGATTCTGCATGAAAAAATAATGACAGTTTGCTATATAACTTTTGTCCGTAGATGCTTCGTTTTGCGAGATACGTGGTGTTAAAGTTTTTCTTATAAACTGACTATTTATTTATTGCTCTGGAACTGGTCGAGATATGCAAATGAAATTTGGTGAGTTTCAAGAGGTAGGTAGTTATTGCGCATTTTTTGACATGCAATTGAGAATTTTATCTTCATCATTTTTTAATTCCTCGTTCAATTTGTGACAAAAAATCTCTCCTGCCTTTTTTTCGTATGGGTCGCCGTTTTTATGCAAAAAAATAAAACTACATAACGCGTATTTGTCATTACTTTAATACATTATCTAGTAGCGATGCTAGTAGGCTACTGTCAACATTCTGTTAAATACGAATATTTCAACAAAATGTCAAATTAGCGTTTCTTCATTTTTAAGCTTTTAGTTTGGTATAACATTAATGATAATAAGTAATTAATTTTTCTTTTATCAAAAAGAATGGAAAATTATACAAATGCGGAATTGTCAGACACGCATTTTGTCTATGGTCGAAGTAATGGCAAGCTCGACGCTTGTATGCTGAGTTGTATCCAGGACGTAGGGTCCCCCATCACACAATATTTGCTCGTCTTCACCAACGTTTGCGCGAAAATGGTACATTTAAGAAACAAACGGCTGACTGCAGGCGCCCTCGAGAAGTACGACTGTGCAACTAGAAGAAGCAGTTCTCGAGTTAATTGCGGAGTCACCTGAAACAAGTACTCGAAAAATTGCCAACATACTGAATTTAAGAAACTTCACTGTATTTAAAATTCGCACTTATTCACTAACACCCTGTATTAGTTTCAATTCAATAATAGTTTATATTTCTCTAACAAAGGATTGATAATGAGTCCTTCATTAGCCAAAATATTTACGGACAACTTAGAAATCACAATTCACAACAAACCTTTAATCAAAAATTTCTTATACTGTAATAGATATGTGGATGACATTTTAGTGGGCTATGTAGGAACTGAGATAGAATATATGGAGTTTTTTAATTTATCATTTCAATTTAAATTGAATTTGAAAAGAAACCGCAAACAGACAATTCTGTAACAAAAATGGATAACAAACATAATTTTTCAAGTGGGAGAATTAGTGAGGAAGCTATTTTCAAAGTCGGGAAGATTATTAAAAAGGAAATTTAGGAAATTTGTCTCTAATTTCGCAAAAACAATTCTTCAACTACTGGAGAAGTAACCAATCAAAAGATGCAAAATATTTTTTAATCCAATATTGTGACATTCACAATTTAAATTGAAAAAGTCCTGCAAATTCGAATGATGAATCGTAAATATGTTCTGAAAACATATGTAAATTTGTAACTTCCTATGTTAACCAAAACATAATTATTCACGTTTTGTTATCGAATTGGTTATTTTTACAAGCTTTTATTTAGTTTCACTTGTTAGTTCGTTCGTTAGGGTCAAATCTTGCAAGTGAATTTTGACCGATTTTTAGTCGTCCGAATAATTTGAAATTTAGCAGGTGTTCATAATTCCGGTGACAATGCATTATAGAATTTTTGTTAGAAAAAAAAATCAAAATGGTGGCTCCAAGATGGCGGACGAGATTTGTAATTATGGTCCGATTTGATTCAAAATTGGTTTGTGGGGGTTTTAAGGGTCGGATATTATGAATTTTTTGGCGCAGGAGTTTTGTGATTATGGTCCGAATATATTCAAAATTTGTACGTGGGGTTTTTCGGAGTCGTAGATAATGAATTTTTCGTCAAAATTTATGAAATTGAAATGGCGGCTCATGGAATTTTTGTTGGAGAAAAAACAAAATGGCGCTCGAAGATGGCGGACGATATTTATGTTTATGGTCCGATTCGATTCAAAATTGGTATGTGGGGGTTTTTGGTGTCGGAGATTATGAATTTTCATGAAAATTCACAAATTCAAGATGGTGAAAGAGTTTTTAATTATGACCCGATTCGTTTCAAAATTGGTATGTCAGGGTTTTTGGGGACGGAGACTATGAATTTAGTCGAAGATTATTGATTTTTGGTTGTAATTCTTAAATTGAGGATGGCAATCTGAGTTAATCTTTAGATGGTTTCCTCATTGAAGGACTAGATAGCTCAGAACTTGCAGAAAAAAAGTCCTTATAATAACGATGCTTTAACAAAAATGCATAGATTAAGGGGTACTTACTAAAAAGCAGAAAATAAAATAATTAATAAAAAAAATTTTTAAAGACGAGCTTTTATTCAAAAAATAATTGCTTTGGATGTGTGACGTAGGTTATTCCGTGAGTTATTCAAAAGCTTGTCGCTTTTGTATTCTGAAAACTGAAAACTTTGCGCGACAAGCTTTTGAATCTATAACTCACGGAATAACCTACGTCACACATCCATAGCAATTATTTTTGACTTTTTAGTGCATTTGAATAAAAGCTTGTCTTTAAAAAGTCATTTTATAATTATTTTTTGCCTTTCTAAAGAACAGACAAAATCAATAATGGCGCGAACCTCAATAGAGACACTGCTCCATTCGAATTTCTGGAAGCCATTGAATGAATGGAAACTGCTCTCAATGAAGCGTTTTCAGTCGCTTATAAAAATTCTCTCACATATTTTAGGGCATCTCCTATTGTCTTAAGCTCTTCTCTCACTGTCTCTCTCTGCGATCAATAGATCTAATATTCTTCGAAAAGGGGTCCATTGTAGTGAATTCAATACCTTTCGAGGAATAGGGTTGTAACGGATAGGTGGGCGTGGAGAAAGTAAAGGATTTTTTTTTCGAATTCCTCCAGTTTCAAAGATATAAAATCCGAAAGAAGTTGAAAAATAATACCCAAAAATGTAGTTCAGATCAGAGAATCAGGTTAAGGATTTTTTAACGCGTTCATTATTAAAATAAAAATAACAATTTTATATAAAATTTTACGCACTAAAAAATTACAATCTTCATTAAACGAGCTCGAAGTGCATCTCATTACACTACTAATGTACTAACTAATGATCAATAATCGAATTCAATTGTACAGCTTAATCTTATCTGACCTAACCTAACAAAATAAATGTACTATGGGGTTGACAAAAACTTTACATGCCTTACCACATCTGATTTTATGAACATCCTGTTTATATTTTCAACAAATCAAGAAAATTCATATTGTGCCCCTGAGAACATCAATATAATACAAGTACTCGATCGAGCTATAACTCTATACAGGGTGTTTCTTACTAACATGCTAATATTTAAAGAGGTTATTCTTGGGTCCATTTTGAGAAAAAAAAATGCATATGAACATATGTCCTAAAAGTCTTAACTTTTGAACTACAGGGTGCTAAAGTTCTAAGAAAAAAATAAATTTTTTTATGATAATTTTGGTATGACCCTAGATATTTTTGTGAAACGTAGTACGCATCTTCTATGCATCTAAAGGCATTTCCTGCTGTACAACATAATTTTTTATTCTTGCCAGTGGCATTCGTGCGGGATTTTCACTGAATCATTTTAAAGAGAACTGCTTTTCCTCAAAGTTAAAATTATATTTGAAATTATCACTCCTTTCTGGGCAAATCTGGTCTCATGATTTTTTTTTCGTTTGACGTACGGTTTTCGCATAAAAAAATTTAAAAAAAATCTTAAAACTTAAGCACCCTGTAGTTTGAAAGTTAAGACCTTCAGGGCATATGTTTATTAGAAGTTTTTTTCTCAAAATGGACCCAAGAATAACCTCTTCAAATATTAGCATATTATTAAGAAACACCCTGTAATCAGAAACCATTCAAAATACTATATAGCGAACCACCATTACGGAAGAAATTTCGCTGAATAAAAAATATGACATTTCTGTTAGAATTGAAAATTTAATTAGATCATATCAGCGAACCTTGAGCCGTTTGGATAACATTTCCTTTGATCAAATTGTTAAACAAGTTAAAGACCATCTTGAAAATTAAAATAAATAAAGATATAGCTTTGACTCCACACATCCCACAGAAATGTGGAAACTGGTTGGAAGAATGAAAAATTCATGCTTCTTGAGAAAATAGAGAACCGGAACTGATTCATTCGAAAGAAACTCAATACACTTCATATACAGGGTGAGTCAGAAGAGCTTTGACAAACTTCAGGAGGTGATTACTCACAATATTCTGATATGAATTGTCCAAATAAATATATGTCCGGAAACGATTCGTTGAAGTTTTATTTTTATTTTCGTTTTTTTTGAATAACTTTCGAAATACTGACTTTAATTAAACAAAAATTGGTATTGAGAAGTTTTTTGAGGTGTCGAATTCGAACCAGATGTTATTACTCTTACTCGTAGGGGGCGCCACCTACACGTCTTTTTCTTTTTTTGAAGATTCATAACTTTTTTGAGCGTACTTCTAGCACATTTTTCAGTGAAAAAATCAATTCCTCTATCATATCTACGTAAAAAAACTACCCTTGTTACAAGTCGCTATAAGCATTTTTCACAAGAATGCTTAGGAAATGAATTTGACGTCAAGTAGTTTTGGCTTTTGTAGGGGGCGCCACCTATTCTATTTATTTTCACTCGTTTAAAATAGTTATTTTTGTATCAAAGGTGCAAAATCTGTATTTGTTTTAATAAAATTTGCAAAAAATATCAACATTTTATTTCAAGAAATTTTGAATATGTAGAATAAAATAAAATAAAGGAAACTGAATTGTATTCAAATAAATTGTTCAAAGTGTCCACCTTCAGCGAAGATACAGGCATTCAGTCTTCTAGTCATTGAATCTCGTACCCGTTCAAAAATTATAGGTGTGTTTCCTATTGTTTCACAGGCGTCTACTATTCGGTTTCTTAGATCTTCCCCATTTGCTACTGGAGTTTTATAAACTAGTGACTTCAAATGTCCCCAAAAATAAAAATCTAGCGGGTTTAGATCTGGTGACATTGGTGCCCACGCCTGGTTAGGTTCTTCTACACCCCTACCGATCCATCGATTTGATAGACAGTGTTAAGGAATTCCCTGGCTACAACGCTAAAATGGGCCGGAGCCCCATCATGCATAAACCATACGGATACGGATACGAATTTCTAATGGTACATTCTGAAGTAGTCCCGGCAATTCATTTTCTAAAAAGTCTCTGTAAGTTGCGCCATTCAGTCGGAACGGAAGAAAGAAATGACCTATCAAGTAATTATCAATTATTGCCGCCCATACATTTACAGAAAATTGATACTGATAATGTATTTCACTAACTGCGTGCGGATTTTCCAGAGCCCAAACATGGTTGTTATGAAAGTTTGTGATAGCATTTCGAGAGAAGTTTGCCTCGTCCGTGAAGAGTTGAAGGATTGAGGATTGAGGATTTCCAGCCAATTTTCTCAAAAACCACTGACACATAGTAGTGCGTTGGGGAAAGTCTCGTGGCAAAAGAGCTTGTACCCTTTGAATATGGTATGGATAAAATTGTTGATCGAGGATGATTCTCCAAACTGTGGACTGAGTAGAATTGAGAGCTTCAGCAATTATTCTTGTACTTGTTTCTGGATTCTCCTCGAGAGCGTTCAAAACAGCTTCTTCCAATTCTGGGGTTCGGACTGCTCGTGGTCTTCCAATAATATCAGCTGCCCTCTTAAAGCTACCTGTTTCAGCCAAACGACGGTGCAGACTGGTAAATGTTGGAGCTGAAGGCAGTACTCGATTAGGAAATCGCTCCTGGTAAATACGTCTTGCTTCGCGCGCATTGCCGTCCGCAAGGCCATAAACGAAATGCATATCGGCTTAATGAGCATTATTGTTTAAATATTCCATTTTTTCAAAATTAGTGTTTTAAAACTTACAGAAACTTCAACAAAACAACAAATCGGTTAACTGTAATTACCAAAACTACTTACTTAAACGTCAAATTCATTTTCCAAGCATTCTTCTGAAAAATGCAAAATAATGGTAATAATTTCAACACGCATCAATTATCAAATAATCGACTTGAAATTTTCAAGTCTAAATATCTAGAAAACGGTTGCTTATAGCGACTTGTAACTGGGGTAGCTTTTTTACGTAGATATGATAGAGGAATTGATTTTTTTACTGAAAAATATGCTAGAAGTACGCTCAAAAAAGTTATGTATCTTCAAGAAAGAAAAAGACGTTTAGGTGGTGCCCCCCACAAGTAAGAGCAATAATAACATTAGGTTCGAATTCGACACCTCAAAAAATATCCCAACACCAATTTTCGTTCAATTAAGGATAGTATTTCGAAAGTTATTTAAAAAAAACGAAAATAAAAATAAAAGTTTAACGCTCTGTATCTTGGAAACAAAGCGTTTCCGGACATATATTTATTTGGACAATTCATATTATAATATTGTGAGGGATCACCTCCTGAAGTTTGTCAAAGTACTTCTGACTCACCCTGTACAATTCAAATATAAAAAATCCTCGAGATGTCATCTAGTTTTATTTTTCGAATTTTTCGTTCGTTTTGGTATCGTCCATCAAATTTCCAATAATAGTTTCCAGCAATGTCCCCTCTTCGATAAAAACGGAAAGAAACAGGAAACTCTAACAATCCTTCCATCCGCACAATTCAGAATCGTTGAAAATTGAAAGAAAGGGTAAAAAGAGAACATCCGATTGTCTAAAAACCATTCATAACTATTGTTTGGCGTTTCTGTCGCCCTTCTGTAGCCGGATAATAGATTAAGAAAGCGGCAAATAGGCGAGGAATCTTCCGTCATGTTTGGTCACATCAGTGACGTGATAGAGAATTACCCTTTTGTTTCCACATAACCTGTATGTTCAAAATGCCCTTCTCGATAGGGCTTTTTATGTGAAATTTTCAAGTTCTCCCCATGCCTATTTGTTTATTTGTTCATTGAAAGTCATTCAACAATTGACAAAAAATATTTTGATTAAAAAATAAATTCTTGTTTCTTAAAACCAATGGAGATCGAAAATCATAAACCATGATTTAATCGTATATGTAGGGTAACAACTACTGAACGGTATAATGATAGTAAGACATTCTTATCAACCAAGGAGGAAAAAGCTAGAAATAGAGCCGTCAAAACCATGGATGATTCAAAAATGAATTTCTTTGGAGAAGAAATTGATTAAAATGAGGGTAATTCTTCAGAAGTTCCATTTCTAGTTTAGACTGCAAAATGATATTTTATAGTGTCCATCAACCATGTGGACAAAATTAAAGTGAAATAATAGTCCCAAAAAATACGGTACTGTTGAAATTGGTCTCGAAGTTGTGACAAATTTGCTTCATATTGTTGAATCTAATCAATCTGAGTAGATCGAAGGGAATATTAGATTAGTTCCAGATAAACCTGGAGCTGGAATATGTGCAGTTTTCATTATTATGAAAAGATCCGTGTATTATTTGGATCTTGCTGTCGATATTCCCATTATTTTGAAAATACATAAATCTATTTGAAATTATATGTCATGATTTAAAAAAAACATATAGGGTGTAATCTAACTTCTTACACAACCGTTAACACTTAAAAAAAATCTTTGAAATTTTTACACGATAAGTTTTTACTAAGCCAAAAAAACAATGGATCGGTTACCACAAGATCACACAACCTCTAAAAAATGAAACCATTTTTGCTATGTTTTCATAATGTTAAGAAATTTATTTTGAGATATCGTATTTCCTAGGAAATTCACAAAAAAAGGCAGAAGTACTCTAATGGAAAATGGCTTCGTTTGAAGCTGTTTACGTCATTGACAGTACGCAATTCCTGGGTCAATATGTGCTATCTGGAATCTTATAAGGGTCCCATTTTTTTCATTTAGTGTATGGATCCCTAAAAAAGATTGCTGTTAAATATGAACGGTGATCTACATCCGATAATAATATAACTTCAGCTTCAACGAAAAATTTAAATAGATACCACCAAAAACATTAATTTCAGAAAGTTATCGGACTATTCAGTCAATAATAAAAACATTAAAAATGTATTTCCTGCAGCAGAAAAAATTATATTAAAATTGTAGGAAATAATAAAGTATGTTTCCAAATATTATATAGGTTTGAACTTTGTAAGTTTTTCATACTTGGTAGGGGCGCATGATTATTGCCAATTTGAACCTTGGAATCTATTGAAAACAATTTTAATTTCATCCTTATACATTTTTTTATCTCTTAGTTCCATACAGAACTTACCTTTGCAGAGTTTTAGTTTTCAAATATTTTCATTCTTGACTTTTCTGTAGTATTCCCATGCTGTTCCGTAATAAAATGTTTGTAATGCCATGAACTATTCTACCGATATACTCGTTTGAATATTTAATTGGAATTATCTGAAATTACGGAATTACGTATTGCCAGGGAAGCGTATATTTTTGAACGCACGGTATAATAAGAATTGCATCACTTCAATCACATTTCGTTCCATTTCAGTAAGGTGTACGGTATCGTATTCACAAACTAGAATTAAAGCGTACACATTGCAATGATTGCAGGCCTGAATATGATATTCGGGACGACATTTTATAGAATTGGCAAGTACTTCCGGATGTGTCGGGATTTCCGCCCTTCAACGATATGCCGGAAACGACCCCTAATAGTAGGTCATATATGCCTTCCACTCGGTGGGATAAGCAAATATTAGGAGAAGAAACCTAAACACACAAAATATTATTTTCGCACGGGTACCTGTGTGTGAATAAAATCGTGTGATATGGAAATGTGTTAATTTAATATCTTCTTGTTCTGGATTTCGAACTAACGACTTCGATCTGATTGTTTTAATTTGTCCCACTTTTAAAAGGCTTTAAAATATTTATTTTTTGAGCTAAAAAGTCGAATAAAAAAAGAAATGGTAGTGTTTTTTGTTAAGTTTTATGTTGTTGAGTCAAACATTTGATTAACTGTCAAATGGAATAATAATTGACATAACTTACTTTTTCTTAAAGGCTACACCCTATATATGATTAAATATTTAAAAAGACTTATTTTTTCTGATTACGAAAATATGCCACTTTCTTTTCATTAGTTTAGCGCAAATTTGTATAAATATGATTAAAATTGTAATTTTTCAACATCAAGATACCCACGTTTACTATTTTGTTTCCAAGAATTGTCATAGGTTCGCTCGCATTATTGTATGACATACGTGAATATTCTTATCTGACAGTTTGTTGGTCAAGAAACAAAATGAGATATTCCATAGAAGAAACATATTAGTAGATATAGATAGAAGATATAGACTGCAATTTCCAGGTAGAAGAGCTCCATCTGAAAAAATATATTAATAATAATAATAATTCGTCTTTATTCACCATAAAAATATAATAATAATATAATAATAAGTACAAATATAACAGTAAAGGTGAAAAGGCGGAGTGTCAGCGAGAGCTATTTAAAAAAAAAAAAAAGAAATAAATATGAACAAAATGTTAACAATATGAAAGTCAGTGAAGTAGCAGTGTGTAAATCTAAAGCTAGTAAATGCTCTCAAGAACAGAATAAATAGTAGTAGTAACTTTCTAGTAATAACTTTCCAGTAATAAATAGATCAGTGGATGAGGTTAGCCGAGTCAGTTCGAACAAAGACAGTCTATTTGCCAAGATGAACTTTCAATCTTTTTTTAAAATTACTCAATGAGTAGGATCTAAATTCACTGGGTAGAGAGTTATAACATTTCGGTGCGCTGTACGAGAAGCTACGGGTGAAAAATGAAGTTTTGTGCTTTGGAATGATGAGAGTTGTTTTATTACGAGTGGAAAATCTGTTCATGTGCGAAAATGTGTTTAGCCTTCTGAAGAGGTAATCTGGCCGTTGGATTGTTAGGACTTTGTGGGTAATTGTTAGGTGTAATTTCCTAAGTTTCTCTAGATTCAGCCAACCTGATTTCTTCATCGGCTCGGTTATATGGTCGTATTTACGAATGCCGGAAGGAAACCTCAAGCAATTATTTTGTATACGTTGTAGGCGGTGACAATCATTTTGGCGTAAAGCTGAACCGTATATACTGTCACAGTAGGGGATTTTATAACATATTAGCGACTCGCAAAGTTGTATCTTTAATTCCGTTGAGAGTCAATCCCTATTAGGATAAAGTTGCCTTAAGACGTTGTAGGAAGATTGGCTGAAGTGGCTGACGTGTTTAATGAATCTTAGCTCAGGATCAAGCCGAAGTCCTAGATTTTTTAATTCTTTCACAATTGGGAGAAAGACATCGTCTAGGCGGATTTGTATGGTGTTCATTGATACTTCTCTGTTCTTTTTGGTGCCGAATAGCATCACTGCAGACTTTTTTGGATTGAGTTTGAGTTTATGGGCTGTAGAAATATCGAAGATGGTTTGGAGATAAGTATTAATTTGAGTTTGTGCCAAGTCTAGGTCACGAATGGGAAATGAAAAATGTGTCGTCGGTGTATTGTACAAGTGTTGGCAAAAAGGTGGAAGTCAGATATGTAAAGACTAAACAAACAATAATGGTCCAAGAATGAACCCCTGCTGTACGCCTTTAGTTACAGAGAATGCCTCTGAAATCACTCCATCAAGAGTTACCTTTTGGGTACGGTCTGACCAATAATTTTTTATTAAGCGTACTGCATCCAGCGAGAAGTATAGCTTCTGACAGAGGATATCGTGGTCGATTGTGTCGAACGCTTTGCTATAGTCGAGCAAAACTAAACAGGAAACACAGCCCTCGTCAACCGCTCTAAAAAAATCGTCTGTAATTGAAAGAAGAGCTGTGGTAGTACTATGTTGCGATCTGAAGCCCGACTGGACGGATGAAATTATTTTATGTTCGTTTACAAAAACATTGATTTGATCCTTCAGTATCATTTCCATTACTTTGGAGAGAGAAGGTAAAATTGAAATAGGTAGGAGGTCCGTTAAGTCAGAGGGAGTATTACATTTTGGCAGGGGTATAACTAATCCGCTTTTCCACTTGTAAGGAAACTGTCCCGAAGTTATTATTGAGTTGATAATGTGGGTTATGTGGTTCAGTAGATAGTTAATATAGACTTGAGAAGAAGTTTTTCGAAACTGGTAGCCTGAATAGAAAAAAAAACTATTAGGCCAAAACGGTTTTGACAGAAGAAACATAAATTAATATTCTAGCATATCTTAGAGCCAATCCTCAAAATTCATGGATGTAGATGGAGAATTGCCAGTGTGTATTGGATCTGCCCAAGCAGTGATTAAGAAATACAAATTTCATCCATACAAGCTAAAAAGGGTGCAAAAGTTGACACCAGCGCAAAAGGAAATCAGATTTCAATTTTCCAGTCATATCTTAGAAACCATTCAAAGGGATGCCACATTTCTGGATAAAATATTGTGGACCGATGAGTCGTCGTTTTCCACTAGCAGAGGTTGCCATCGCCAAAATAGACACTATTGGTCTGATTCAAATACAGGAAAATCAGTATCAAGGTAGGCAGTCTGTTAGTGTTTGGTACGGATTGATTAGTGAACGTGTTTTGGATCCTATAGTTTTTTTATGGTTCGTTGACTGGTCAGGTTAATTTGAATTTTCTAGAAGCAGAAATTGAGGAACGTATTTGACGATTTACCTCTAGCCATATCAAGATATTTAATTTGGCAACCGGATGGGGCACCGCCACAGAATGTCCCAGTAGAAATGTTCTTGGATAGGAAATATCCACAGTGGATTGGAAAATTGGGTACTATTAGATGACTTCCTAAAAGTCCCGATCAGAGACTGTGTTACTTTTTCTTGTGGGATCACGTTAAAAATATTGTCTATTCTACGCCGTGCTATTCTTTGGAGCATCTAAAAATAAGAATTAGGAATGCCATCCGACAGGTGCAAAACAATAGAGCAACTTTGTTAAAAATGAGATGACATACAGAAAAAGTATATGTTACGTGCATTGAAAATGGAGGAGGTCAAGTGGAGCAGCACTTATAATATTTTCATACTATTTGCTATTTGTAAATTGGATTTATTTTATTTTTCAATAAATTTGTTACTCCTAGATTTGAGTAATTTACTGAAATGTTGTGGGTTTACAAACAAGAAAATCATCTATATCATAATAAATACCCAAGAGCTATAACTATAAAACTATGACAATTCTTGGAAACAAAATAATAAATGCGGGTATCTTGATGTTATTGAAAAATTACAATTTCAATCATATTTACACCAATTTGCACTAAACTAATGTCTTTTTAAATATTTAATGATATACCGGGTGTCAACGAATCTATTAGACAAGTCATAACTTCTAGAATATTAGGTGTATCAAAATGAGATATAGTATAGATAAATGGTATGTGAAGAGGAGAGTTTCCGCATGTTTTTCACTATCCGATCACTTCCAGTTTCACCGGAAATGGCTCCAGTTTTGAATTTTTAACATTTTTGGATTTCCGAGACAACTCTGGATCAGAATGTGACATTTCAAAAAGTTCATTTTTTTAGAGTCACTTTCAATATTGCATCTAGGTGGCCATGATAGGACGTAAACTAATCTGAGGACCTCAGGTGATGTCAGAAAATTACAATCCCAAAGTTTTAGTGACTAGTATGATCGAAAATTACATTTTCGTGTCTAACTATTATTTTTCAAATGGCAACCAGTTTTTGACAAGAACTTTCCGAAAAAAAGATTTTTTTACGAATCTAAGGATACTAATTTATTTGCGATTCGATTAAAAATAAGAACATAAATTAAATATAAGTAAGGAAGATTCTGAATAATAATTTATTCACTTTTGTCAAGTGTGCCATGGATAGCCGTGATGCATATATTTTGCAGTTATTTTTATCCAGTCTTCTCTGGAAAACAAAACACTCACTTAGGTAATGACAGTGACATAAGCTTTATGAACAGACAGTAGAAGTTTATTAATTTTCGTTAAATTTCAGTTTAATTCTTCTTCAAAATAATGTATACTCGAAGTGAAAAAGAGGATATGTTATTAATATTTGGAGAATGTCATAGAAATTCAAGGAATGCTGCTGAGTTGTATGCTCAGAGATATCGCAATCGGCAACATCCAGCCCATCAGTATTTTCCATATGTTGAGAATCGTTTTAGGCAAGAAGGAAATCGAGAGGCGGAACAGAGGTTTATCATAAATGAAGAGACTGAGATTAACGTTCTTGCTATGGATGAGGTTGATAAAACGGTTTCTTTAAGAGAAATTAATTCTTTAGAGAAATTCAGATACGTCACGAATCAGCAAGAAAAATACTGAAAAAGCGCGGATATTGAGCATTTAAATATCAGTTATATCAATATTTGTATGCTGAGGATGACAATAGACGGGTAGTGTTTTGTGATTGGCTGCTTCAAAATCATAGAGTTAAGTAAAATTTTATCAACTTGATTCTATTTTCCGATGAATAACGATTTACAAATAATGGTATGTTCAATAAGCAAAATACTCGGTACTAGGCCCAACAAAATCAACATGCAATGAGAGAAGGCAATTTTCAAGAAAGGTTTGGCGTCAATGTCTGGGATGGTATCGTTGGAAACGGAATAATTGGGCCAATATTGTTTCAAGGTGAGTTAACAGGGGTTAGGTACTTAGGTTTTCTTCAAAATGAAATCGAGGATCATCTTACTAATCTACCTTTAGCAGTTTTACGGTGAATTTACTTCCAAAAAGATGGAGCACACCCTTATAATACCAGAGAAGTTCTTAATTTCTCAATAGAGCATTTTAATAATCAAAGTTATTGCAACCAATGGTCCAGTACGGTGGCCTTCCCGCTCACCGGATCTCACTATGCTCGATTCCTTTATTTGGAGATATGTTAAAAAAAAGGTTTACCATGCAACCTCCCCAGCCACTATTGAAATTTCAGAAGAAAGAATTTTACGAGCATTTAGAAGTATAACGCCTCAAATGTTAGGAAACGTGTTTAGAGAAACAATTGAACGAGCTGAAATGTGTCTTGAACAAAAGGAATGCACTTTGAAAATTTACCACAGTGAAAGTGAATAAATTATAATCCATGGCACAATTGACAAAAGTAAATAAATTATTATCCAGTATTTTTCTTAGTAATATTTAATTGATGTCCTCATTTTTAATCCAATTGCAAATAAATTAGTATTGTTAGATTCGTCAAAAAATCCTTTTTTCGGAAAGTGCTTGTCAAAAAATGGTCACCATTTGAAAAATAATAGACAAAATGTAATTTTGCCAACTTATCTTATTCCTATCTAACATACTAGTCACTGAAACTTGGCGATTGTAATTTTCTGACATCACCTGAGGTCCTCAGATTAGTTTATGTCTGATCATGGCCACTTAGATGCAATATTATAAGTGACTCTAAAAAATGAAGTAGGCGTAAAATCTTTTTGAAATGTCACATTCTGATCCAGAATTGTCTCAGATATCCAAAAATGTTACAATATACAGGGTGTTCCATTTAAAAATTCAAAACCGGAGCCATTTCCGGTAAAGCGACGTTACAGATAAAGTGTAGAGAATGCATGAATATAAAGTGTTCAGACTCATCTCATTCCCTTCATACAGCCCTAGAATTGCTATCGGATATGATACTGTTATATGACTCAGATCCAGGAGTGGAGAAGGACCTATCGAAGAAATGGTACTTACTCTCTTATCCTTGGAAACCTCTTCTGGTTTTAATCAATAAATTTGTGCAATCTAACATCACGGTCTACCTATGAATTTTTCTACGGTTTATTGAAGAAAAAAGGGATGAACATTCTAAATAAGAAACAAATTCAATGAGAAGACTTATTACAATCCAGAGCAGATCCTCTCGGCTAATCTAAAAACACACCCTGGTAAACCGTCTCTTCCTGAATTTTTTTACCGAAAAAAAGGAGATTTCAATGATGAAAAAATAATTAATATAAAAAACCTTTTTAAAGACAAGCTGTTATTCAGATGCGCTAAAAAGTAAAAAATAATAGCTTTGGATATGCGACCTAGGTTAATCCGTGAGTTATAGATTCACGAGCTTGTCGCCCAAAGTTTTCAGTTCGAATACAAAAGCGACGTTATTTTGAATCTATAACTCACGGAATAATCTACGTCGCACATCCAAAGCCATTATTTCTTACTTTTTAGCGCATTTGAATAAAAGCTTGTCTTTAAAAATGTTTTTATATTAATTATTTTATTTTGTGCTTTTAAGTAAGTACGCCTTAATCTATGCATTTTTGTTGATGCATCGTCATTATGAGGCTTTTTTCCTGTAAGTTCTGAGCTATCTAGTTCTTCAATGAGGAGACAACCTAAAGAATAACTCGTCCGCCATCCTGGAGCTACCATCTTCAATTTATGAATTCTGAGGAAAAATCAATAATCTTTGACTAAATTCATAATCTCTGACCCAAAAAACCCCGACATACCAATTTTGAATAGAAACGGTCCATTATCACAAAACGTGTCCACCATCTTGGAGCCGCCATCTTGAATTTATGAATTTTGACAATAAAATCCATAATCACCGACCCCAAAAACCTCCACATACCAATTTTGAATAGAATCGGACCATAATCACAGAGATCATCCGCCATCTTGGAGCCGCCATTTTAATTCTATGAATTTTGGGAATAACTTCATAATCTTCGACCTCGAAAACCCTCACATACCAATTTTGAATCGAACCGGACCATAATTACACCAACACTTGCCCCATCTTAGTTAAATTTTAAAAAAATTCCCCCCATTTTGGATAGGTAGGTAGGTAGGTAAGTTTTATTGTCTAAAATGGAACATTTTGTCGACAAAGTCAATAACTTCTACAATACAGTACACAGTTTAAAAGTTTATAAAGATTATGACAGAACGACATGTATTTTAAAACTTGATAAAAAAATCTTGATACAAAATTTCAGTTGAGTCACAACATTCCATAGAAGGACTAGAATTCATATTCAAAATATAGAATCCTTTTCCCACTAATATGCCAGTAGAGATAGACATAATTTTCTCAAATTTTAATAATAATTACAAAAGTTTCAAAACTTCAGTAGAGTGAAGACGACTTTTATATGATATGCAGTCTGATTTTGCAACCCTTTTTTCTGAACGAAAGATGTTGAAAATCAGGATTTAATGAATTTTCACATTATAAGCGCGGAAAAATTTGCAAAAGTTCTGCAAACTTTCGAAGTTTTTAAAAATATCAATTTACATCCTCTGATAAATTTGCAACCACTCATACAAAACGGAAATGTCTGTTTTATCGAAAAAAACTATCGTTGTTAATCCTAATTTTTCGATGAAAATTCCAAAAGTTCTGCAAACTCCAAAGAATAATTAAAATAATGTTCTTGTGAAGAGTTTCAATTTGCAACCTCTTGCGTCAAACGGAAAATATATTTTTTCATTAAATTGATTTTTTTATTGAAATAAGTATCGGAATTATTACAAAAGTTTCAAATAATGGTTGCAAGTGGAGATGTCCTAACGTATGATGTTTTCATTAATTTGCAACCTCTTCTGCAACACGGAAATGGGGGTAAAATCAAAAGAAAAATATTTTCGTATTTGTACTCTACCAAAAAAAGCAAAAGTTTTGCGAATCGGGCAGACAATCCGTTTCACCAATTGAGCAGTATAATAATTTGCAAACTTTGTTACAATGCGGAACATTAGGAATTAAAAAATATTAATTTTTGCAACTCCTGTATTATCTGAATAATAAAGATTTTTATATACCTAATAAATAACATTCATTGTGTTAGCAAGTTAACTATCGACCAAAAAGAAGCTCGTCAACGGTAGGTGAAATCATTCAATGTTGAAATTTGGAATTTGCATAAGAAAATACGCTTGAGTACGTTTGATAGAGGATCGAGAATCTCTCAACATGTAATAATTTTCTTGATTCATTAAAAAATTGAAGGAATATTGAGATTTAAAAAACACTCGTACCGTTGTACATTAGTACGATCAACCTACAACTGCGTTACGTTACAGTGTTCTGTTTACAGAGTAATGAATGTACAGCAGTTTAGTAACATGATTTATTACCAGAACAACAAGACGACTGGTAATGGACCTTTCTATGCACCATGAGAAAACACTGTAATTAGAAAGTATATGTGCTAATATCACTTGGGATTTTTTTTCTTCTGATGGGTAGTTTTTTTATAATCCGGAAAAAAGTGGGTTCGTGACGTCACGTTCACTAAAAGTTGATTTGGCATCGTTGTATGAGATGCGAATCATGGAATTGTGACGTAATGACATTTGTTATTTGATACTTTGATAGGTTCGTTCTTTTGCTCCACGGAATAGAATATTATCAATCGTTTTCCTCTCTTCAGCTCTTTTTCTTGCATATATCTGATACGAGACACGGGATATGCAGAGAACTGCTGCAAAAGAACAAGCTCTCCATGAATGTTTGGTATTGAAAAGTTCGGAAATTATTTTCTAATTTTAATAACTATGAAAATGTCTAAAAAGTGCTATGTGCCCGGTTGTCTGAACATCAGTGAAAGTGAATCAAACTTTTGTAAAAAGCGGAAATATATGCTTTTGTGCAGAACATTTCCAGGTGAGTACATCAAGGAACGATCTTTAATTTCACTCAATGCAAGTTTGCAAAATCATCGATCAGTACTGTATTTTATATCCAGTCCTATAAACATATTGTTCTTTGGTTCCAGCTGAAAGAAGATACTAGGAATTGGGAATATGCTAGAACAACGGGATCCAAATTTATGTTGAAGATAGATGTCTGTCCACATATCAACCTGAAACGACATTGGTCTGACAATGTTTCATCATAAGTACATGACCTACCAACGATGAAGAAACCCAAACCAAATGAAAACATCACTCCCTCAGCTAGTAAAACTGTGTTGAGTGACATTACATCCATGGGAAATATTTACTCAAGCTAGTACATTATCCGATTCACCAAAATAACACCACAAAAAAAAATTCTGAGTATATTCCTAGTCAGTCTTCATCCGAGCCTGATTGTGAAAATATCGAAGGACAGCAGCGCCAGCGCTTATCTATTGGACTTATAGAAAAGAAGAATAATTTTATTTGGGGCTCCCTGAAAATGTTTACCACATTGTGAAATACATTACCAAAATTGAAGAAATTAAATATATGGATGTTCTGATAAGTTTAAAAAAGATACGGGTTGGGGATGTATACTCTCGATGGCTGATGACTTTGATTTGAGTAAATCAAGTGTTCACAAGATTTTCACAAAAGCTGTGCCTATGATGGCAAATTGTTTACAAGAGCTTATATATTGGCCTGACATATCTGAAATTGAAAGAAATTTGCCGATCCCTTTCAGAGCTCGCTATAAGAAAGTTAATTGTCTGGAAATTGAGAAACCCTCTGATCCTGTTCGTCTGTCCATGACTTGGTCAGAATAGAAAAAATGCAATACTGTAAAATTTTTGATATCTGCTACTCCAAATGGCACAATACAGTTAAAATTTATTTCAGGAGCATATGGTGGACGAATTCTTTAACAACTTTGTCGATAAGATTCATTCTGCTATTTTGATAGATTGAAAATTCAAAAATACTTTAAATAACTAGAATGTGCAGTATTATGTCAAAGTTTTCTAAGGTTTGTTGTCACATTCTCTTCATGAATGCCAATATCTTCAGAATTTTTTTTTCTCTATAGCTTTGTAACCATAGGGAAAATGTTTACCATAGAAAATGTAAGCCTGTATTTGTAAAAAATAGATGAGTAAACGTCTTTACCTTTGAATTAGTATCCCTCAACAAAGAATTGGTGTGAAATAAGTAAATAATTTTCAAAAAATTTACGAAATTTGTATGAACATATTTCAAGTCTATTCATTCTAAATTATTAATTATATTTTCAGTAGTTCAAACTTAATAAATATATGACTCATCACATGAAGGAAACACTAACAGGTATCGAATATGAATTTATTCATATTATAATACAAACAGACAAAGCCTACATATATATTCACAGTATAATGCATTTATGATTGATTATATCTAAACAATCACAGAACATCGAGAATATCTACACTGTACATTTTGTTTGTTTTTTTTTTTATGTTCTGGTTCCCACGAAAAGGGATATCCTGTAATGTTCAGAGAACATCGTGGGAACCAAGGGAAAGAAGGTAGGAGTTGGTGTTCTTCTTAAATTTCTGGAACACCTCCCTAGGCAATGAGTTCCAAAGCCTCGCTGTTCGTTGGATGAACGAGTCTTTGGAAAGTGATGTTCTGCAGGTCTCCAAAGTGACCACGAAGGGGTGTGATGACTGAACTTGACGGGTTAGTCTCGAAGAGACTGCCAAAGCAGGAACGATTGTTGATATTTCAGAAGAGCATCGCCCATGGAAATATCTATAAAATAGAGACAAATCGCCAACTTTTCTACGGTGTTCCAGACAAGTGAGCGAGTTTGTAAGCGAGGCATCACCGACGAGACGAATTGCCCTTTTTTGGACAGAATCCAATAGCCTCAGGATATGTTTAGGTGCCGCGCTCCAAATATGGGAACAGTATTCCAGGACAGGTCGGATCTGTGACTTATAGATCATAAGCAGCTGAGTGGGGTGAAATAGCTCTTGGCACGAAACAAAACCAAGTTTTGGGATGCACTTTGGCAATGGACCTCACGTGATTTTCCCAGGAAAGGTTATTGCTGATAGTAATACCAAGCATCGATATGGATGACTTCAGTGGTATGGTTACTCCTGACAAAGTTATGTTAGGCACAGTGAGATCGACTTTTCTAGAGAAAAGACATGCTTGTGTTTTGTTTGCATTGAATTCTACCAAGTTATTAGATCCCCACTCGAGAATTGTTGCTAAGTCCATATTTATATTATTAACATTTCTTCCTCGTTCATTTCTGGTTTCACGGGCTGATATAGGGGCCCTGGAAGAGAAAGCGGTATGGAGGGTACTATCATCGGCAAAGCTGTGTACTGGACATGAAGTTGCTTTCAACAGGTCGTTGATGTGAAGTAGAAATAGTGTTGGTGCGAGAATAGATCCTTGCGGAACACCAGCATTTATTAGTAGAGTGTCAGATGAAACTCCATCGACCACTACATGGAGAGACCTGTTTGAGAGAAAACTAGCAAGCAGAGAACACAGCTGAGGGGGCAAGCCATAAGACGGAAGCTTGGCGAGGAGTCCCTGGTGCCAAACTCGATCGAACGCCTTGGAGATATCTAATGCCACAGCTAAAGTTTCTCCATACTTTTCAATAGATAGCTGCCATATATGTGAGACGTAAGCGAGCAGGTCACCAGTTGATCTCTGATGGCGGAAGCCATATTGCCTATCGTTGACAATTCCTGAGTCTTCCAGTTTAAATAAAAGTATTGTTACAATAATATTTGGAACATTTATTGGTACATGCAACAATACATTCATGATGAATCGTAATATCAAGAATATCTACATCTTAAATTTCGTTAAAACGAGTATTGATACAGTAATATTTGGAACATCTATTAGAACATGCAATGATGCATTCAATACATTAATGATAAATTTCAACATCATATATCTAGTTAGAAAAGCTTACCTAAATAAAAATATCGATACAATAATTAATATTTGGTAAATGCAATAATCCATTCGATAAATTCCAACATCGAGAATATCTACAACATAAATAGAAGTATCAATACATGTGAGCTTTGCTTTCACATTGCAGACGTTTTCTTGGCGTTTCAACTGTATGTAGCCAACAGCATTATCACCACTGGAGTCACTGGTAGATCTGTAAAAAGATAACATGTGTTGATTTACTTTTTTGATGCGAATAAGTCAGTTGGATATGATCTCGATATACATTTTTGCTATATACCTAACACAAATTGCTTACCGTTTTTCGTTTTCACATTTTCATTTCAGCACTCAAAAAAGTCATGTTTGTTAAGTAAAAGAGTCAATCATCTCATAATCCACCCTTGCAAATTTTCCGAACCTGCTTTTACGAAGCCTTGTTTCATTATAAACACACCAAATCGTTTATGATATTAAGAAATTAATAAGTTGATAAAAATAAACATTAATGGTTAACCTCAAATCTCAATATTATTTTCATGGGAACTGTCTTTAATATTTGCGGTGTTGCCAATGATCGCTCTTCATCAAAAGGAAGGCCCGTTCAGAAACTTTGAATGTTTTAAATAAAGAAAACCGTTGTTGAAATGGGTTTTTTTGTTGATGAGTCTATCAATAAACAGTGTTCAATTATATATTAATGGTGTATATCAAGCAGTGAGCTATATTTTTGACAAGAACAGTAATGCGTGTTTCTGAACGTGGATTATGGAGGGGGTAGTTTTCGATGAACGTGACGTAACGGGTACACTTTCAAACGCAATATCTTTTCGAAATAAAAAATATATGATGGCATTCTAAGTCAATTGGACGTTTCATATGAAATATAATCGACCTATATAAGTTTTGGATTTTTTTTTTCGTAAATGTAAAGGTCCATTGTATTCTTATGACAGACAAGTATATAACTAAGCAAAAACAATGCACATTCATCTAATAGTCCTGGAGCTACAACTGAAATAAAATTGACTAGAAACATGTTTCTCCCTCTTTATTTTCAAAATGTTTATAAATCAAGAAAATGATTCTTACGTGTCGATTACATTTTAGTCACTCCATTAGGTTAGCGAAACCAAATTAGAATGAGAAAGCGATGGAAAGTTAAATTAAATTTAATTAATTAGGAAACCAAAAATTTCAATTTTTTATTTTTCACAACGTTCATGTTTCATGATGAAAATGATGTACTTGCGAGATATACAATGGATAACGTTTTGATATCCTTACTTCCATAGAGCATTGATTATTCATTTTAAAATCTCGTCGATTGCTATAAAGTCATGTTGTGACAAGTGGAAATTTCAAATAAAGAATATTTTCATGTCATTTTTGATGCAATAAAAAAATTATGTCTTTTAATAGTCTTTTAGCAGAATTTAGCAAAATTTTGTATTCTTTCGATTGTTGCATTCGAAAATATTAGATTAAATTTATTTCGCTGATTAGTCTGAAACAGTGATTGCTTCTGAGACCAATAATTAGTTTAAAATTTTTTAATGGTTAACTACGTAACCGTATTATTCTTCGGATGCAATTCCAATCAACCAGTACCCAATATAACTGGACCACTGTAGATATGTCGGTCTAATGTATATCTTAAACCTATTTGCACAATGTTTGCAATTTATGGCCAAATTATTAAAAAAACAATTATACAAAAAAAAATTATCCGTTGAACAATAACGGTTGCAAATCTCTTGCGCCACGTGAAATATCAGTCGTTATTTTAATTGCAATTTGCAGAACTTTTGCAATTATTTCAGAAGTTGTAAAAATGCAAAAAAATATATTGGTGGATAAATAGTTTCCGTTTTTCGTATGAGGTTGCAAAGTTACATATCCACTAAGACCGATATTCTCTTTATTTGCAACCATAATGGAAAAACTTTTGTAATTATTTCAATGCTTGTGTGTATTGAAAATGGTTGCGTCGATAAAAAAGTCTGATAAATAAATGATGCGTTTTTCAGAAGTGGTTGCAAACGTACGTTAATATTTTAAACTTTTTTCCGTTCACTTATCCAATTTGCAGAACTTTTGTAATTTTTATTAATAAATTACAATGAAAAACTTAAACAAATGACAAAAAACAAGGTTCTGTAACTTTTACAAGGTTGCAAACTTAATGCATGTTGTAAAACACCATGTCTATCGGTATGCCTAGTTTGCAGAACTTTTGCAATTTTCAGTGCAAAAATAAAGCATGAAAACGTTTTGTGCAATTAAAACAATGTTCCGTTCAACGTAGACTTTTGCAAAATTTTATAGTTTGTTTTCATTAATGCACTAACATACCATTGCAGTTTGAAAACTTTTGGAATTAATGTGAATTTATTGTCTATTTCTACTGGCCTATAAGAGGTTTTTAACAGATTTGCTGAATTGTTTCAAACCATTTATTGCTGTTATTTGATTTGGATAGAATCGGACCATAATCACATAGATCGTCGGCCATGTTAGAGCCGCCATTTTATTATTTTCTCCATAGTGCATTGTCACGGGAACTATGAACACCTGCCAAATTTCACTTTAATCGGGCAACTAGAAGTGGGTCAAATTTAACTTGAAAGATTTGATTACAGACAGACAGACACCGGGTCAGGTGAAACTAAATAAAAGTTTGTAAAATACAAGCTCTCCAATCTGTTGAAGCTCGATAATAACTTGGTGCGTATCGTCTAACTACCCTGAATTTTCTGGTATACTTCTGTTCAAGTGAAAATGGTAAAACAATAAAATGTCCACAGGAACGAACTCCTGTAGATCTTTTTCTTAAGGCAAGATAAGTTTCGTTCTCGTTTTTTGTTATATATAATATTCTCAATACAGAGAAAAACAAATACAGAATAAACATGTTCCATGAAAAATCTAACAATTTTCGATATCTGAATTTATTTATTGTTTGTGTTCCAACCCCTTAGGAAAAAAGTTCAGAATATTGTATTCTATCTTCTACTTTGAACCTAAAATAACCTTGTCACCATCCAGACTCATAGAGCTTCTGATCGAGAATATATTGTAATTTAATTAATCATGGGGGTGCTTTTTACCCCTGGGTACCAATTAAAAAATAAAACAATATTATACACATCAAATCTATACTACTATAAAATTGTAAAATTGTATTTGTTTGTTTGTTCGAGCATCATGCAAAAACTACTGGACCGATTTCGTGTGTGAAAGCTTTTGATTAGACTTAAAAACTGCTATGTATCTCGCTACGATGAAGGGAACCGGAGATATAACAATAAAACCACATTTGTTCATTGTGCAACCAATAGCTCCCATTTCAAGTATATCTTCCCGTTGTATATATATATATATATATATATATATATACACACAACGGGACAAAAGGATAACGGTATAACGGGAAACTGGAAACGGGAACGGGATAACGGAAAACAATGATTACGTCACTGACTACCATACAAAAGTTTCATATGTACCTTAGTTCAGTTACCCAACACTTCATTAATTTAAGTTTTATGGTTCAGAAAATATCTTGGAGGAGGGGACGCGCACTGTATAATGGGATTAAATCGACGCTCAAAAGAATAGTGAGCATTTTAGAATACAATTATGTGAGCTGTAGATCTGTAGAATCGCTATGCGTATAGCTGACTTACGCTTTATATATAGTGACAGGAAAGTACTATTTTCTGGCTCTCTAGGATCAACCATGCAGAAGAATACACAGTAGATAATAATCGCGGATATGAATACTTCTGGCCCACCTTGTATATAAATAACATAAATATAGACTATGATCCTTCTCTTCTCTGGGTTGCATGTAAATTTGTTATATACTTTTCTAGAGAATGGGCGAGGACACGAAATTTTCAAAATATTTTCAATGGATTTTACAGCTTGTGAAAATTCTGTTAGTAATTTTTTTTTTGTTTTTTTATTTTCTACAAATTAAAAAAATATTTAAAGTAGGCAAAATTCAAATGGCTTCTTTCTGGTGGCATTGCAAAATGTTGTGACGTAATCACCCGATCAACCAATCCCACAGTTGACAGCTTCAATCAGTTTTGCAAAGTTACCATACTATAAAATCTTGACATTGCGAATAGTGTTCTAGTTCTGACATTTATAGTTTAAGAAACCTGGCAACATTGCCGTTTAACGTCACAACTCGATTAATTGGCTGCTCGGTCGTTTACGCCACAAAGTGCGCCAATATTAGTAGCTACAAAATTTGCTGATTTTCAAAATGGCAACTGCTGTAATTGAAAGTTGACTCAAAAAATGTTTTCTGGTTACATTTATATATGCGTTATGTATTTTAAAGCATATTTAAATAGATAATAATTTCTCGTGTCCTCGCCTATTGTGGACATACATACATACAGACATACAAATATATAAACATACAGGTCGAATAAAGAATCTTCTGGGTCTTCAGGATCACATACAGAAAGTTGCATTAGAATCGCTTAAATTATAATCGCAGACATACATACTTATGACTCAACCGGTACATATGAACACACAGAGATCCTTATATACGTTTTGTAGGATCACTATGCAAAAAGTTGCATTCAAATTGATTGAATAATTTTCGAATAAATCGCGGACACCCATACAAACATAGAGCTCGAATATCGAATCACCTTTTTTTTGAATTCGATAAAAAAAAATAGCGACATATAAAAGTTAGGTATGGATGATTTTTTTATTGAGAAAAATATATTATTGTTGAGTTTGTCTTGACAGAAAACGTCTGAAATGTCAATATCGCAATTATGAATTTAATTTTGCAGGTCTGCAAAATGTCTCACATTTAGCACTATGAATCTCCTGTATAAATAACAGTGCATTCAAATTTATGATTCAATATATTATTCAACAATCGATATCTCGAACCGTAAAAACATTAGCCATTATAGAAAACATCACACACTGCTAAAGATCAAATTCGTTCTGAAAAGCAAAATTTTTGTGAAAAAGGAAGACGGATTGAAGTGCTTGATATTTTTCGGCTAGGAATCGCATTCTGGATGGAAATGTGCATATTTCTCCTCTATGAGTCCCAGGCAATTACCTAATGTAGTAATGACAAATCAAACTGAATCATCCTAACGAATTTATTTGTTTTCGATAATTGCTCAGTAGTGCGTTGACTTTTGTAGTGTGATGGTGTCTTTGAATGTTTAATATTATTTATTTATTTAATTTAATAATTGTTGAATAGTTTGTGTGTGTATAGTGTGGACAAGTAGTGTATCCATTAGTTTGCAAACTGAATATATTTGTGCGCGGAAAATATCGACGCTAAAGAAACCAGGAGTGTAAAATCATTTCCACAAAGCTATTGCTGAATTTTTCGAGGGTGAGTACAAAAAAGATCTTAGTTTTTACTGATGTTGTTACTGCATATCTTTTTGAAAAATTGGCGAGGAAGATTTATCAAAGATAATAACCCTTTTACTTCTTCGGTAAAGTCAAAGTGGCAAATATTAAATATATTTTCAAAAACGCAAAAACTGAATTATGTGGTTTCTCAATTTGAGGTATTTTCTGACGTTGAATAAATAATATTTCCAAAAAGAGAGATTCGTGGACAAAGGTGCTATCGAATTATGTGGGTCAAAATACAGGATGGGGATTACGTTAGTGGGGTCATTTAAAATAAAAAATATTAAAATCCTTTTTTTTTAATGTTCTACAGACTTTTTACAAAATATGGTAGAAATAATTCCAATAGTATATATAGACACTATGAGACTTGACTAGGTTGGTATACTTATATTTTTGAAAACGTGGAAAAATTATTTCGAAGATACGGCTTTCAAGGATCGAGAAAAGACTTTCTTGCTTCCTTTCAGTAAAAAAGTATATTAAAAATACTTTTTTAAATCATGTATCAGTTGTTGTGCTTAATCCACACCACATATATTTTGTATGGAAAATGTTTGGGTAAATAAATTTTGTTGTTTGTTAAAATTATAGGTGCACTAAGACGACCTACATTGAAGATTAATAACTATTAAAGAGGGTTTTGCTAAAAAGAAACAGATTTTTTTTATTTTCTTGATCTTTGGTGGACATAATGTTTTCGGTATTTTCGTCAAGTTCTACTTTTCAGAGTTCTTTTGTCATTGCACACGACTGGATTGAAAAATATTGTCTTATGATTCAATATTTTTATATGACTCAGTATTTTTTATGACGTAATTTCCTCGGAATCCTAAACTTGATGATGTTGTTTATATATAACATTCCTTCACTAGTGATATATTGCAGTTTTTTAAATATTTTTCGATTAATACTGGAGGAAAAACAGTTTTTCTTTGTTTTTTCAAGATATTTCACATACTCTTTATTTTTTTCATGAATTTATATGTTACATTTCATTGAATTTTATTTCATAAACAATAGCCTGTGTTAATAGACTAAATGTTGCGTAGGGTAGGTATTCATAAGGTGGGACAGCCGATTTTTTATTGTTTTCGTTTTTTATTCAACAATGATTCTATTAGTAAATATCTGTTATTCCCTTCATACATTTTGAACAAATAGCAGACGTTGTTCTGGGGAAAAATGAGTAATTTTCAAGACGACCAAATTTAACTTTAATAATACAGTTACTTACCTTATTTTGTTTTTTGGGAAAACCTGCAGCAAAGTGAAATGTCTCCGAATTTGACGAAATTCTCACATATGCTCAAAATACGCTAAACTTCGTTGAGCAACCAAAATATTTTTCCGCGGAAGGAGTCGGAAATATTTTGTTTTTTTTTGCGTTAAAAAATGTCCAACTTCATGGCATGTAGGTATCAATGAACTGTTGTAATTAAAAAGGATTATTCCACAATTATTCACGAAATAAGCACTAGTAAGAACTAGACTTCATAAATGCGATACTAGAATATATGTTTTATATGTCCCGCAAAAAGTTAGGATAAAAACATAATTTCCCTATTTGAAAATCATTTCACTTGCTTATTACTAAACAGGAAATAAGATTTGAGATGATTGTCAATAATGCCAATTGTCACTCATGAGGAATGTTAATAATGCAATGTTGCCAAATGTAAAAAAACCGATAGACATGAAGAGTTAACATTCATCCAATTAAATAATTCATTGGGATAATTCAAATTATGTGAATTAAAGGTTTTATACAGTGTGTTGCTTAAAAAATGAAGAAATCTAGCCGCCTCAAGTAAGTCGGTAAATATCCGGTAAGAGCACTCCTGCTCTTCGAAAATAGCTGAAAGACTTTCCTTACATGTTTTTGCCCCCTGAACACGAGTTGAGACCTTTTTTTTATCCAGAACACTTATTTTTCAAGCACCGTTTTTCGCGCTCACAATGCCTCCTTCTTTTTACCAGCATACACTACGAACACCAAATCACTCATTTTTGGCACAATTTTGCATAAAAATCCTGTCAATGTCTTACATGATTTTTAGAGCTCTTAAAATCCAGTTATTGTCTTATGTAGAAGAAGGGAACAAAACCTAACCTAACTTAGCTAACCTTGCTATCCAAGTTGATGGTCAGCCAATCAACTTTTTCAAAATACACGTTTCGCTTCGCTCGCGGGCACTTCGGTAGCGGTGATTTTTCTCGTTCTTCACGAATTACTATTTGGGCACAATACTGACAGTCAGTCGCTAGATGCAAGTACACTGAATTAGGTTTAATGGGAGCAGACATTTCAGCAAATGTATTATAAGTAATGGTAAAAATGAAACAAGTGTTCTGGATCAAAAAAAGCTCTCAACTCGGAAGGGGTATGAGAGCGTTGCGTTTTTTCCCCGGATTCGTGTCCAGGGGGCAAAAACGCATAATAAAAGTATTTCGGCTATTTTCGGAGAGCAGGAGTGCTCTTATCGGATATATGAAGGTTTATCAAGAATTGACTAATTGGCAACAATGTAGAAAACAGAGATGAAATTTATAAAGTGAAACGTCAAACGACTTTTAATGTTCTGAAAGTTAACTAACTAGATATTATCCTATTATCCTAAAAAAAATTATGAATTGCATTGAAGAAGGTATCGAATAGAAATTGAGGGTTCTATACAGTGTGTTGCTGAAAAAATAAAGTCATTAAGCCGTCCCAAGTAAGTGGAAATTATGATTGAGCTCGTCCAATATTAAAACGACCACTTTGGCCTTTCCCTACCTAACAACCAATTTGTCTCGAAGATGCCCGAACTGTGGCTATTAATAGAAATTCCATAGGCGTACCAAATTATTTGGTATACCTAGGCGATACACGAGACAAAGTTTTTGGAGGACGATTTTGTGATTATGGTCCGATTCGATTCAAAATTGGTATGTGAGGGTTTTCGGAGTCGAGGACTATGACATTTTTGTCAAAATTCATAAATTCAAGATGGCGGCTTCAAGATGAAGGACGAACTTTGTGATTATGGTCCAATTCGATTCAAAATTGGTATGCGGGGGTTTTTGGGGTCGGAGATTATGAACTTTTTGTCGAACCCCATTTCTCCTCCTGCATAAACTATTAATAATCGTTTTCCTTCGCAATACGGTTTTTTAAATTTTAATTCGGATTTTTCTTATCAACCCACGTCTTAGAATGTGTATGAGAACTGTGCAAATACGTCTCATCAGTGTAAATAATGTTTATTTCTTGTTCACGATACATTTTCAATTTTCTTAAATATTCCACCCTTGGTAATCTAACTTCATGACTTTCCATCAATATCGTTCGATTATCAGGCGTTTATTCTGAATCAAAACCTAACTCTTTGATTACGCTGTGCAATGTTGAACGACAGCCTTCAAACCCTACCTGAGCATTTTTAATTTTTGTAAGAATAGAGTTTAAAGTAAGGCGTTGCTTTTCAATCAAACAAAAATTATTAATAATCGTTCTTATTGTTTCACCCTGCCCTTCCGTAATATTACTTTTCGACTTTATTCTTCCTACTCTTTTTTGCGGAGACGGCAAAGAAGGAATACTACCTGAATTCACAGCTGATTGTTCCGTTTAAATTTTTTTAAAACAATATTCTGTTACACCCATTGCTGTCTTGGGCTCGTTCTTTGTAATTTTGTAAAGGTATTTGTATCCCAGTTTTGGCCTCATTTTCCATGAATTTGATAACATTTGCCATAATTTCATTTTTCGCTACTGAATAGTACTTACCACTGGGCATTTTGGCAAGGTACCAAGTAAACTATTGCAAAGTTGAATGAATAACCGCAATACCTATTTATTAATCAAACGAACCTAACCTTTCAAACGCTGCATGCCAAGACACTGGTGAAGATTCGCCGTAGCGTAAGCTGCCACAGCAAATCGTGTCCACTCGTGTTTTCCCCCTCCCTACCTTCCAAACGGTCGTTTCAATATTGGACGAGCTCTACCTTTTTGAATCTTTCAAGTGCCATAATTCCAAAAATAACCGTTTCGCGGAAATATTTCGATGGATCTACTTTTATTATCGTGTTCTGAAGCATCTGTGAAAATTTTGTCAAAATCGGTAACATTTCACTTTGCTGCAGCTTTATCGATTTTTGCATGTTTCTGGGCTAAAATTAGGGTAAAGGTAAATGAGAGCAGCCGAAATCATTTCAAAATTTTCACAGATGTAAAACACAATAAAAACAGTACAGCATTCGACATTTTAGCGCGGAAAAGATAATTTTAGGAGATATATTCCCTAGGTCTATAATAGATTATTTTTGGAACATCACTTTAGGTTGTATGAACTATACTACTTTAATCGAAACAGTAACCGAACATTCATTGAATTTTTATCTAGAATTGATGCAGTTTGATAATTCGAAAAAAAAATAACACATTTCCAAACTCAAACGTTGGTACCTAGTTGCAATAGTTGCGTTTTGTTGACTCCATTATGTGGAACAATTGATTTTGTCATGCCATGTTGCCTAATTCTTGCAGAGAATAAGAAGAATTACTTATAATGCAAATGCAGAGAATAATTGGAAGATTAATTTTTAAAGAAAAATACTTTAAAAACAAACGTCCCTTATTAGTGCCACCAAAAGTTTTCAAAAAAATTCGTAGACGATAAAATAAAGTGTGTTGTTAATTCAAAATATATTTGATGGGTGCATTAAGACCAAGAGTAAATATTAATAATAACAAAAGTGTATTTTGGCTGTTTTTCATTGTTGAGAAAGAAGGACCAAAATCGACTTTTCTCGATTTTTGAAGGAAAGTAATTATAGAGCTCCCTATTTTGATAACGTGTCTGTGTTTAGGAAGCAAGTCTCTAGGTTCGCAAGTTACTGCCGTCTATATACATTTCAAAAATTTTCGTTGCGTTGCGTTGTTGATATTTTTTATATGGGACTGTTAAATTTGTATTGATTGGGAGCGCCTATATTTTGTAAATTATAATGTTGAATGAGTAGTCAATAATTTTCCTCATTGAGGAGAGCCCTTTTTTGAGCCCTACATCTCCATTGTTTATTCAACATCGATGATAGAGTGTCATGTTTTCCAAGAATAAAATCAAATTAGATTCCACAATATTAGTTTTTTGCTATAAATGCCACTTATGATGGGTTTTTTTACACTGTGCACATCTCATCAGAATCGTATATTCTAACCTGATCCTGAAATGCATCCGATTAATCTATTCTCGGTAGACCGGTCCTGACTATAATTCGTTTACCTTTCTGAAATCAGGCCAATCAAATAAACCATTTTCGGTGAAAAATAAACATTTAATCGTGAAATCCTAGATATTGTGACCGAGTTCAAATAATGGACCAGAAAAATCGATATCGAGCATCCCTATTTTCCATTTGTTATAAATAAACCAGCCTCAAATATATCACCAGTTCGATCAAGGTCAGCTCTTGCCCTGTCTACCTGGGACGTACTCGGCTGCTTGCGCAAGTGAAAACTCATCCAAAATTATAGAACCACTATGCCATTCCAACCTGCACAACAACTAGGTTAGTTCGACAATCACTACTGAATATTTTTTTATCATAATGCAAGATAAATTGGATACATTTTTCACATTACTTGTGATAAAAATATGAGCTTTCATATCGAAGCAAATAAGAGTAATTCAAATTTATTAATACAAGAAACTGGATGTGAATAAAGAAAATATTCTTTTATAAGTTAATAGGAACCAAAAAACTAGAGAAACTGCGGACGAGCATATCAGAGATACTAGTCGAATTCAAGATGCTCTAGAAAACATTATGTTTACAATGAAAAAAGAACTAGTACTTTGACCAAAGATGTCAATACAGTATACTTTCTATTAAAAATGCAGTTGCCATGAATACCATCATTTCCAGGTCAGACACTGAACAAAAATATGTAAATTACTTGGGCAAAAAAAATAATTAATTATTAATGAATAAGGAAAGCAATATATTCGACTTTTGAGAAAAAGTGCATTGAGGACCACATTCCTACAAAACCATATGAGATATTCTAAATTAGCATCATCAATAACCCCCTAGTACCAAACAAATATTTTCGGAACATCGAAAGTTATTAACGAAGAGAGCCACAAAAGTAGTTTTCCAAAAAAATCCTCAAAATAATGAAAGTGCCTATCTCACGAAAAATATATCATATTTTTGCTCTAGAACCATGTATTTCAGTTCTTCGCGAAAAAATAAATTTGCTTTTCACGAAAGATCAAAATTATATAAATCAGAAGGAGTACGAATACTTTTTTCAAAATATTCCCAGAACTGATATGAACGAAACGTAACGAAAACTTAACACTCTAAGGCAGGCAAGGGATGCCACCCCTCTGGACCTATCACTGCTATCCATAGAGACATTTATATCCCTACTAAAAAGGTGATGCATGTATTGAAGAAAGCAAAAAATATTTTATTTTGTGAAAATATTATTTTGAGACATCTGTATCACTATGCAATTGGAGCTCACCTTACATTGGTTGAACTTGGTTATGAAAAACATGTGATTTTATTGTTATATCTCCGTTTCCCGTCGTCGTAGCGAGATAAAATACATACCAGTTTTTAAGTGAAATCATAAGCTTTTAAACACAAACTTTCATCAAAATCACTCCAGTTATTTTTTCCTGATGCTCAAACAAACAAACAGACAATTACAATTTTATAATAGTATATATACAGTGTCCGCCAAAAAGTATGTACCATATGGGAAAAAAGTTTATTGTTGGAGTATTGGAAAAAATATTCCGGGGAAAAGTTTGTGCATGTCCGATTACCTAAAAATCGATTTTGACACATGTCACGTGATCGCTAGTATGGCGGCAAATTGGAAAAAATTGCTATGAAAAGGCGAAAAGTGGGGTAAACTGGCAAGATATCAAAAAAAGTTATTTGAAAAAGTCACTTAGAATTCAATTTTGTGCACATAAACGAGTTTCAAGAGATAATTCGAAAAAATTGGAAATAGCTATTTTTTTTAAATATTTTTCTAACTATTTAAAAATATCAATTTTTTTTCTTATGAATAGCTTAACTATACTGGAACATTTGCATTTCAATGATAATGACATAACTTTCTCATTTTCTCCTCACCAGAGGGCAATATATTTAAAAAATAGGATTTTGTCAGAACCCTTGCTGTTACATAGGTTCGTATCTAACAGTTATATCAGAATTCCACGACCATTGTGATGACATGACAATTTAAAAACATCGTGCTTTCTAGATTATAATCAAGTTTCGATGATAATCGTGCATGAACATTTCACTTCGTACATAAACTGGAAAACTATTTAATTTATCGCACTATTAATCTAAAATAGAAATTCTGAATATTTACATAGTTTTTTCAGCATTGATCGATGGCTAATTAATGGTGTTGGATATAAATGTATAACTCAATTCAAAATGATGAGATGTGGTCCTGAAAAGACATTATGCAGGACAGGTTTTTTTATTCATTCAAGTAATTCAAATATTTTATAAACAAAACAACAAATTTTCAACTATTTCTATATAATAACAATTCATATCTCAATATGCCTTCCTTCTCTTTCTATACTTGAAATCGTTTTATGATATATCTCTTTTCGAACGTTCAACAAAAAATTTGGAGAAATTTCTGCTGCACAATGACGGATAGTTTCTTCCAAGTGCTCAATATTTCGAAAAGGTCTAAATTTTTAAACAGTATTTTTTAAATAGCCCGACAAGAAAAAGTCACATGGGGTCAGGTCAGGTGAACGTGGCGGCCAAGGCGGCGAAGTGAAACGCTCATCCACCATTATCATCGGAACTTGATTATAATCTGGAAAACACCATGTTTTTGGAGTGTCATGTCATCACAATTGTTGTGGAGTTCTGATATAACTGTTAGATACGAACCGATGTAACAGCAAGGGTTCTGACAAAATCCTATTTTTTAAATATAGTGCCCTCTGGTGAGGAGAAAATGAGAAAGTGTTGTCATTATCATTGGAATGCAAATGTTTCAGTATAGTCGAACTATTCATAAGAAAAAAAATTGACATTTTTAAATAGACTGGAAAATATTCAAAAAAATTGCTATTTCCAATTTTTGTTTATGTGCATAAAATTGAATTCGAAGTAACTTTTTCAAATAACTTGTTTTGATATCTTGCCATCTTATTCCACTTTTCGCCTTTTCATAGCAATTTTTTTCAATTTGCCGCCTTACTAGCGATTACCTGACATGTGTCAAAATTGATTTTTAGATAATCGGACATGCACAAACTTTTCCCCCGAATATTTTTTCAAATACTCCAATAATAAACTTTTTTCCCATATGGTACATACTTTTTGGCGGACACTGTATATATATATATAAATATATATATTTATTATTATTATATATATATATATTTATATATATATATATATATATTCTTCGTTTATTAATTAGATTCAACATTGACACAATTTAATTCATCGAAACGCCCACGTCTGGTTCACAAGTGCCATTTCGTCCCGTTGGAGAAGGCCTCCACGTGAAATTATGACCAAGGTGTCATTGGATGCGGAATTTTATCTAGATATGATTTACGCTTTGTCCCATGTCTCGCAAACAAATAGTTATAACAATTTTGTTATAAAAAAAAGAAGACTCGATTTTTTGCAAATATCTCGAAAACTATTGCAGATTTCGGAAATCTGAAAAGGATCCAAAGAGAGCAGGAAATTTCCTAAAAATAGTCTGACCTCCCGGAACTGTGGCACGAATATTTACTATTTTAATTGGTGAAAACGGGTGACTCGGAGCGCGCGCGCTTCGCTCTGCTCGGATGATTAAAACAAATATTTTAACTAATTAAATATGAATATTGAGGAATGAAAAAATCAGGCCCTTGCTGGATAGTAGAATGAACAATAAACTGCCGGCAAAAATTTGTTATCTCAATTTTATTATTAATTGACAAATTTTTCAACCTCGATAATTTTTAAACCGGAAGCCAGAAATGGATTTTTTTCAGCTCTTCCTTGAAGGCTTTAGAAGAGAAATAAAAAAAACACTTTTTTTATCAACAATTGAAGATGCTGAAAAAGTAAAAACATAAATAAAACATTGTTTTTTTTTCCAATATCCCTATTTATTTGTTTTTTATTCTTAAAAGCCATATAAAATTTTTTTTTTCAATTTTTTACTACAATTGCTATAAACAATTACATTGCTTATGAGAAAGTTCATATTTTTTTTTGAAATGTAATTAATAATGAAAAAATATTTTTTCCAAGGTTTCTAAATTATGTAGTTAACGCTTCGATCAAAAGCTCAAATTGTTCATTGTTTAATAAAGAACAAAAAAGACCTGAAGTATTTTTATCGTACCTTTGATAGTTTATAAGATATTCAAATTCAAAAGCCCTCTTTTCTTTTATAACTAAATTGTTTATAACTTTTAAACTGTTTGTTTGCGAGACATGGGACAAAGCGTAAATCATACCTAGATAAAATTCCGCATCTATTGACACCTTGCCTATAATTTTACGTGGAGTTCTTCTCCAAATAGGACGAAATGGCCCTTGTGAACCAGACTGTGGATTTTTTTCGTGCCCCAATTGGACCTAATAAAATACCATATTCCAAAAATAATACTCTGAAATAGATTTGAGTCATGAAGCAGGCCAAATTTCAACAGGAAACCCAGTAGGAAACAGACGTACAGTAGTGAAAAATAATTTTCTACTAGGATCATGCACCCCTGGCTGCAGCTAGACTAGCCAGCCAGGGGTATAGAAAGTATTTTTTTTTATCAAAATGTGCTATCAAAATTTATTTGAGGAAAATCAATGGAGCCATTTTTGGGGGAACTTTTTATACAAGGTCATTTTTTGCTTATTTTTATTCAGATGAAAAACACCAATTTCAATTAGAACCATTACTCGCTCTCATATCGTTGCACAAATGTAACAAATTGAAAGCAACTCCACCTAACAGTAAATAAATTATCATTGATGGAACTTTCAATGAATTTACTTAGTTCCGCGTTCCGCTACTGACTCACCAGTTACCTCATCAAGCGAGTGGATGTACCGACCTGCGATATATGTCATTATACTATCACTATCTCCGAGAAACATGTAATGTAGAAAAATTTCAAGGTTTATAAGCATTCCACACTATATTGCAAAGATATTTTGAATCATCGTTAGAAATTCCAAATCCAAATAATGAGTGGATTTAAAATGAAGGGAAGAATCAGTTGATGAAGAGTGATAATATTTATACTCTGAAAATAGAAAGTGAACTGATGATATTTGTATTCCGAAAATAGCTTTTTTAAATCTAGAAGCTAATAAAATTTCATATAGAAACAATATTTTCACAAATCAGACAGCGAGCATTGGCGCCACGGGAAAGATATGAGAAGGGTTGCTTTTTTATAATTTTTTTCATTTACTATTCTAAACTGAGAATGTTTCGTTTTCGACATAGAATCACCAAGATCCGTCTTCGGCAATGGAAGTTAAAGAGTAGAATTTTCTTTTCAGTTGCAGATAGGTTTACATCTGATACTTGGTACCTTCAAGTTCATGCTATAGAAATAAAGAAGAGCTACCATCATTGATGAATACAATTCATATTACTGACTGTAAAATAACTTAAAATAGTAAAAACGGGTTTTCCCACCCATATCGTTATATTATATATATATATATATATATATATACAGTGCTAGTCAAAAGTCCCCTCCCCCCCTCGTATCTTTTGAACGGGTATACTTATAATAATGAAATTTGGAGGGTGGAAATAAACGGATGTAGGCTTCTCAACTGGTCATGACAGGTGACGCAATAGTCATAAATGACGTCACAAGGCCACTGTGACCAATAATTTTAAATGGGACTCTATGGCAAGTGACAGCTCGTTTGAAAGGTATTGACAATACCTATTCAGTCATACCAATTTTGTTTGGGTTTCGGCTGATTTTGATTGATAAATTGAAGAAATACGAAAATTATAGTTTCGCATTTAATTAATAAAGATTTTAAAGTACGCCTCTGGTTAATTGTCAAAAAGGTTGACGTTTTTTAATTCTCTACTTGTCAAAAGTGTTTATACCTTGAAAATTTACCTAAGCTATTGTTTAACGAGACGTTTAAGTGTTTACATAGGCAAAATGGTACGTACTGTAGCCGACAAAGTAGCAGCTATCTTAATAATTGGTGAATGTAGAAACAATTTCCATGCAGCGGAACGACTGTTTAATGAGAGGTACCCCGATCGCCCTATATCGAGGGTTTATTTGAGGGAGCTTCTTCGGAAGTTTGAAGCATCAGGTAGTGTTCAAGATGCCAAACGATCTGGTCGACCAACAATTAGTGATGACAAAAAATTGACATAATTGGAGAAATGGTAGTAAACCCTACTTCTTCCACAGCCCAAGTTGCGTCTATCTGTGAAGTCAGTCAAAGGACAGTACATAGGGTGTTGGCTAAAACAAATTTCATCCATACAAATTAAAATGGTGCACCAACTTTCAGATGATGACCCCGACCGAAGACTAGAATTCTGTGAAACTATGTCCAATAAAATGAACCAACAACCAGGCTACATACAGACAATTTGTTTTAGTGACGAAAGTACTTTCTTTCTCAATGGAATGTTAACACTCAAAATGTGAGGTATTGGAGTGACACAAATCCTCACATCTTTCGTGAAAAACATACTCAATTTCCAGAAAAGTAAATGTTTGGGCAGGTATTTTGGGAAACCACATAGTTGGGCCTCTTTTCTCAATGCTAACTTAACCGGTGAATTGTATCTGGAGATGTTACAAAATGATATTGAGTCGTTAATTCTTGAAATTCTAGAAGATAATCCAGATGAATTCGACAACTTGGAAATAACGTTTCAACAAGATGGTGCTCCTGCACACTATTACGGTGCAGTAAGACGTTACCTAGATGAAGAATATCGTGGTAGATGGATTGGACGACGAGGTTCGATCGAATGGCCAGCTCGGTCACCGGACCTTACACCATTAGATTTTTTTCTATGGGGGCACTTGAAATCTAAGGTTTACGCTATTCTGAAACAACGAATTGTTGAAGAATGTAGGGCAATTTCCGCTGACACACTGGGACGAGTACGGGGGAAATCTAAGGTTTCGCACAGCACCTGACAGTATTGCCATTCTGAAACAACGAATTGTTGAAGAATGTAGGCAATTTCCGCTGACACACTGGGACGAGTACGACAAGAGTTTAGCAATAGGATGCATTACTGCCAGGAAGTAGATGGAGCACATTTTGAACACTTATTATAAGAACTGGTTCTTAAATCTTTATTAATTAAATGTGAAACTATAATTTTCGTATTTCTTCAATATATCAATCAAAATCAGCCGAAACCCAAACAAAATTGGTATGACTGAATAGGTATTTTCAATACCTTTCAAACGAGCTGTCACTTGCCATAGGGTCCCATTTAAAATTATTGGTCACAGTGGCCTTGTGACGTCATTTATGACTATTGCGTCACCTGTTATGACCAGTTGAGAAGCCTACATCCGTTTATTATAAGTATACCCGTTCAAAAGATACGAGGGGGGGAGGGGACTTTTGACTAGCACTGTATATATATATATATATATATATATATAATATTAAAATCATAGTTTTAATGAATGTTCATCAGAATGTATTGCAACCCTCTGCAAAAGTGATTCCACCGGCGTTCATGATAGTAGATATTGATTTCAACTCGATATTAAGCATCGCGTCAAAAGTTCATTCGCATGCTAAATACTACATACATCTCACCTCTAATTAGTCTCATCCGAGACCCGTTAGTACATTTGTCGATTTCGAACCTTATCACACTAATGCCAAAAATATTCTTCAAAATTATCGGAAATGGAAACATTTCTTCCGTATACAGGGAAGGAAAAATAGCAACATGGTTCAAATACCGAATCCATTTTAATTAAATGGAGATGATGTAATTCTACAGTGATCATATCCGTCAGAAATTTTTCCTTTTTGAAATACTTGGTGCTTGCCGTAAAGTACCAGAAATATTATATAGATAAAATACAGTGTGGAAACGAGTTAATCATTTTCAGAGGTTAAGCTCGTACAGGTCGATTTTATATTTTAGTTTTCCACCTGTTTTAAAAAAAATGTTTTTTCCCCACTACCTTACAAGATATGACGTCATCGATATTTTTTTAACTTGAAACGGCATATTTTTATATCCAAAATTTGAATTTTTCTTAGTTCAACCATACCACATACGTCATATGTAACACTCCAAGTTACAGTATACTGAGTATGAAGGAAACCAGTGTTCATATTTCTTAACATTCATTTAATTATTTATTTTGCAATGGAAATATCATAAGTAAGTAGTAAAAACTAAAAAACGCGCTTTTATAGAAAACCAAACTAAAAAAATATAAAATAAGAAAAAAAAATATTTTATTTAAAAAAAAGCGTGGGGTGCATGGTATCAATAATTATATAGTACATTACACACCTAGGGCAGTAAAGTAAGAAATGTCTCAGATCACAGGTAATAGTTGGCCGAGGCGAAACCATGCACCCCACGCTTTTTTTAAATAAAATACATTTTTTTCTTATTTTCTATTTTATTAGTTTGGTTTTCTATAAAAGCATGTTTTTTAGTTTTTTTAAACTATTATTTATTTCCTACTTTTTAGTTTGATTTATTTATAAAAGTGTTTTTTTAGTTTTTTTTAAACTATTATTTTTATTTTATTTTTCAAATTTAAAAATGGAATAATCTTATCAAATTAGTGTATTGTCATCGGTCCTCGATAAATCTGCAAAGTCTGAATAAAATCTGACCGTTTAAAGTGGGCCAACATACAAGTGAAGCTAATATAAAGCTTGTAAAAATAAACAAATAACAAATTCACAATAAAGAAAAAAATTCATGGGAGTTAAATCTGGGGACCTAGCAGGCCATTCAATCTGACCGCGTCGACAATACAGCGATTGGGAAAGGTTTCATTGGCTTTTCTTAGAATTTTCTGCACAGCACCACGAAAGATATCATTGTTGTCAGATAAATTTGTAATTGAACAATGAGGATTTTCTTCAACTCCAAGTAATACATTCAATTAGGTGTCTTCGGCAACGGTAGACCCGCCACTCTTAGGCTTATCCCTAACATTGCCAATCTCATTAAATTTATATAATATTTTGCTTACCGTCAATTTGCTTATTGGTTCTCGATCAGGATATTTTTCATTAAAGATGTCGCATACTTCTGCCATACTTTTTTTACGACCGCCGTGACCTAAGATCATCAAAACTCTTATTCGCTGTTTTTCTGACAGCACCATCGTAATTTCAAATAATTTCTTTTAGGGTAATATTTTTCAGAAAGGTATTATTGAAGACTTATAAATCGATACGCTACACAATAAATCAATTCAATACTGACATATGCAATGGTAACTAAGAACTTATTCTCTGGTTGCTAATGTTTTCATAGCCTACTCAAGTTTGGCAATATACTCGTACTAACTACTGAGTAATTCTCAGGTTTTTATTGCAAAATAAATAATGAAAAAAATTTAAAAAATATGAACCCTAGTTTCCTTTATACTCTGTATACTGTAACTTGAAGTGTTACATATGACGTATGTGGTATGGATGAACTCAGAAAATTATGGGCTTTCAAGTTTTGATATAAAAATATACCCTTTCAATTTAAAAAAAATATCGATGATGTGAGGTGGTGGGTTTTTTTTAAAGGTGGAAAACCAAAACCTGTCCGAGCTCTACCTCCGAAAATGATTAACTCGTAAGATAATGGAGCGTTTCCACACTGTATATGCATCATGTGTCATTCGTGGTGTCTACGGAAATTTCGTATTGTGTGGCAACAACACAAATCTATTATCATATTTGTATTCAAGCAGTTATAGAAGCTTAGGGTCTAGATGGGATAAATTCCCATTTCCAAAATTTTCTTCACATATGCAATGATCTGATATGATATATATTCCCCATACTTTTTTTTACGGTCAACTCCTAAAGATAATTTGCCGTGCAAATATTGATTTTTTCCAAAAAAGAAGCTTAGAATTCAGATGGAACAAATTACCATTCTCATAATGTTCCATAAATAAGATGATTAAAAATTAGATCTTTCCATTCGTTTTTAGCGTAAACTATGGTAATTTGTCGTGCAACTATATAATTTCTCATGAAAAAAAAATATGTGTAAACTAAATAATTCTATAGTTCTTTTTTTCAAATGAATGTTACCTTATATACCTGAACCATTTTTCATTAATTGGAAACTGCTCATTTATCGCATTTATCGTTACTATTTTTTTATGAAATAACTAGAAGAGACTGAATAATAAAAAAGTTTCATAAGTCCTGTATCATATTTGCACCCCTGCATCATAGTCGAATATTTTAATAACTGCCACGAAAGTACTAAACTGTCAAATGTTTTCAATTCAACGTTGAAGCTTAGTTGTGAAGTTAAAAGCAGTCGTTTTGATGAATTGTTTTAACATTCGTTTTGAACTGACAATAAAACTACTTGCATAGAATACGTCAACTTTTCATTTGCATTTGCTCAGTGTGTTTTTCATCGATATTTCTTTACCTTTGTTTGAAAAAACCCCCAAAAAACCTTTAAAAAACATTCTAGCTATTAATTTTTATAATATATTATGTATTGATTTTGAAAATCTTGATATTTAAAAAGAGGTTGTTTCTCTTTCAATGAACTATTCAGTCAATTGAAAATAACCCATATCATGTTGAAAAAATGTTAGGTTTCATATTTGAAAATCCCTTATAACAGAATGAATTACAATCGAAAAACACGAGCCATAGCAGAAGACTTAACCGTTCAAAGAACAAAAAATAACTAATAAAAAACCTTTTTAAAGATAAGCTTTTATTTAACCCCTGTGTACTAAAACGTTTAAGTCATCGCTGACAATGATTTAATAATTTTTTGTTGAATTATTTGGTTTCAAAATGCTTGTCGTGCGAAGTGTTCATAAAAGTAGGTACCAATTAATTTGATTGGGCAATGAATGGTTGGTAAGTAACAACTTGTTGTGGTATTATTTTTTTTTACAATTCGCGCGACAAGCTTTTTAAAACCAAATAATTCAATAAAGAATAATTAAATCATTTTCAGCGATGACTTAAATTTATTTTATACGTTTTAGTACACGGCTTAAATAAAAGCTTGTCTTTAAAAAGTTTTTTATTAGTTATTTTATTTTTTGCTTTTTAGTTAGGCCGCCTTAATTTGTCCATTTCTAATAGAGCATCGTCATTACAAAGTATCTCCCCTGTAAGTTTTGAGCTGAAAGAAATCATGATCTCCGACCCCAAAAACTCCTACATACCAATTTTGAATAGAATCTGACCATAATCACAAAACTCGTCCGTCATCCTGAAGTCGCCATTCCCATTTGACAGGCAGATAGGCTTTTCTTTAAATTTTATAAATATATTTCTTTATATGGCTATATTTAACTCAAATATTTTCAATAAATCGAAAAACAGTTAAAAAAAAACAAGTGTCCTATCACAAAATGGGCTCCAACACGCACTCAACAGTCGATTCAATTTTTACTTGTTCACGACAAACTATAGATGCTTATGGCATTATAAACCCATTGAAACGAAAGTAAAATGATTCAGCAAACATAAACACTAAAAAAACTACAGAAAAATGTTACTAACAGGAAGAAAAACGTCTGTGAAATACATGGGCACTATGGCGGATGAACCATCCAGGTTCCCTGGTGACACCAAATGACGATGCAAATCCGCGAATGTGCAGAGGAAATTTAGCCAATGTATTAAGATAGGAAATACGCCATCCTTTCATTGTGTATAATCATTGACTACTATATACCAGCATATGCAGTAGATGTATGGCAGGTCAAAATTCATCAAAAAACAACTGCATTTTTGGCGGATACCTCTACAAATATCGAATAGACTCGTTACGCGCAAGCGCATTGGCCATGTTAAAAAAGCGGTAATATGAAAATGTCGGGCATTTTTAGTAAATTAGGCTGGGTTATTACCAGCACAAACTATTACATTAACAATTAAATGGATCAAAGTTACCTGATGAAATGATTCTTTTTTTACACAACTGATAGGATCAGGATGTTCTGTTGTTGGACCACTTTCTCCGACGAAGGCTAAGAGCTGGTTGCAGAAAACCTGGCCAATCGAGTAACAATGAAATGTTTTAAAAATGTTAGTATTCATAGCAAATATAGGAAAAATCATTTAGTGTCGGGCAAAATTTGTGCATAAGTTTTGTGTTTTTTTTTTCTGAAAATTTTTTGTACTGCAACTATACCAATTGAGTAACAGCTTGGGATTACTTTTGAAATGTAGTATTTACGCAGTCTATGGCGCCAGATTTAAGCTCTACCTGGTTTTTGACTGATTTTTCCCAGGCTACTGATCAAATTGAACTAATCACAACTATGCAAAACTTTTTCAATTAACTCAATTCAATATTAAATTCAAAAATTCCATATAAATGTATAAAGGAGATGGGAAAAAATTGCTAAATTTGCTTGAATGAACTATTATTACGCGGGAAATATCGCTAACAACTGCGAGGCGACCCCCTACAGCCCTTTCACAGGAGCGTACGTTATAGGGACAGGTATGCACCCCTGGTACATGAAAACATATGCTGGGGAGGCAAAAATACCCTCACTCTCCCCACTAACCCCATTTCCTCCTGAAATCCCTGGCTCTTTGCAAGAAGAAAGAAGGAAAAATGGTATGGGGTTTGAACACACGCTACCTTTCGAGAACCAGACCTTAGACCGCTCGACCATCTCCGTAAACACTAAATTTTAAAAGTAATTCCAAGCTGTTACTCCATTCATATTCACGGGTTATACACGTATAAAGTGCCCGAAAAACACGACGGAAGTTGACGCATGCGCACAAACATTTTTCTAGAATGAAAAAGTCTATTACATCTGATTGATATTCGTGCAAAGTCCTACAAGGTTCATTTTGCAGGTTAATATTTTGATTAATTCCACTCCTCATGCATATTTTTTATCTGACCTCAGTTGAAAAGAAACTTTCCAGGGAAAAAGTACTTTGCTGACCAGAATAGAATAGTCCGTTGATTTGAGACTTGTAATGCAATTATCGAGATCATAATGCAAAATTGAAATCTATATATTTCAAAACAAAAATAAAACTGTCAGGTGTGGGGATCGAACCCACGCTCCCTATAGAATACCTTCATTCCACCATAGAAAAAATTCATATCAGCCCATTCATAAGGGTTTATACCTTTGTTTTTTCGAAATACTTTGCTGACCGGAGGTATCCGAAGAAGATATTTCATTGAAGCGCTGGAATATAATTGAAAAACAAGTACTCTGCACCACCATAGACAAAAAATAATATCAACCCCCTCATAAGGGTAGTTTATACGTGTGATTTTTCGAAAAACTTTGCTGACCGGGGTAGCCAATAAAAATATTTCATTGAAACGATGGAATATTTAAAAAAAAACATACTTTTTGTACTACCATAGAAATAATTCATATCAACCCCCTCATAAGGGCAGTTTATTCCTTTGTTTTTTCGAAAAACATTGCTGACCGGAGGTATCCAAAGAAGATATTTCATTGAAACGCTGGAATTCAATTGCAAAAAACATACTTTGCGCCACCATAGAAAAAAAATTATATCAGCACCCTCATAGGGGTAGTTTATACTTGAGATTTTTCGAATAACTTTGCTGACCGGGGGTATCCCGAAGAAGATATTTCATTGAAACCCTGGAATATAATTGGAAAAAAATACTCTTTGCACCACCATAGACAAAAAATAATATCAACCCCCTCATAAGGGTAGTTTATACGTGTGATTTTTCGAAAAACTTTGCTGCAATAAAGATATTTCATTGAAACGTTTGAATATGATTGGAAAAACATACTCTTTGTGCCACCAGAGTAAAAATTAATATCAGCCCCCTCATAAGGGTAGTTTATACGTCTGATTTTTCCCAAAAAACTTTACCTACATGTTTTTTTATTGAAAATAGCGATACTAAATGCTGCTTCAATTATATTTTCCATCTTCAAGAGAATTCTTGACAAGTTATGAATAACTAGCATGGTGAATGAAATTTTCAAATGTAACTATTTATTCAAGTTCAGTTATCTATGACTGCCGCTGAAAAAACTCCCGGTCAGCAAAGTTTTTCGAAAAGTCATACGTAAAAACTACCCTTATGAGGGGGCCGATATGAATTTTTTCTATGGTGGCAAAACAAGTATGTTTTTTCATTTCCATCGTTTCAATGAAATATAGCCATTGGATACCCCCGGTCTGCAAAGTTTTTCGAAAAATCATAAGTATAAACCACCCCTAAATGAGGGTTAATTTGAATTTTTTTTACAGTGGCACGAACACTTCATCATGCATGACTCAGTTTTATAGATTAGCGTGTTTAAATATATCTCAAGGTTCTGGTCGGTAGGATTATTTTTCTGTCAGCAAATTATCCGCACTCAACTTTTCACAGTGCGAGTTCTTTTCCTCATTTTTGTAACGATAAAAAAAAACTGAAAAATGTTATGTTACTCCCCGAAACCATGCTAACGAATCCGCATGCATAAGCGAGTTTTCCATAAGCTCATGTAATTATCTGAGCGGTGTTGCCACATAATGTGAAATTTCATTAGACACCCGGAATAACATGTGAGCTTTTAACGGAATAAAAAAATTTGACAAATTCATTCCAGTTTCCACATTATTGGAATGTGTCCCCCAATTTTTTTCAAGCACAAAAGAATCCTTGACATAATTTAAAAAGCCGAAAAATTGTACGGGATTAATGTGCGGTGATTTCAAATACTCAAAATAATGTCTAGACTAACAGTCTACTAGAGTTATCAGTTTACCAGCCCAAGACATTCGCACGCGAACTTTTACATCCCCAAACTGATTGCATTTTTAACGAACATTAATTGCAATTCGAGACTTGTTTGTAAATGCTGTCGTTCCATGAACACCTGATTCACTTGCGAATTCTATGCTGCACCGTCTCTAGTAACCCTAATTGTTGAAGGGGCAATAAACTGAAGAAGTACCTCTGTTTATTTTCATCGTTCATATACTGTGTGTGTGTCTTTCGGTTCTCTCACATGTACAAATCATTGTTCGACAAAAACAATGGTTATTTTCAATTGAAGCATTGGTAAAAGTTATGAGAGATATTCGCGGCACATTGAAACATTTTTTGCACCTACATCCATCACATAGGGCAACATAAAATTGGTCTACTGATTTGCAAAAACAGAAAAAAAAATCCATTGAGAATGAATGTTTCACACGGGCTGTGTATAATTCAAGAAAACTCTAAAAAATGTCACATTTTCTAATTTTACAAAAAAAACCTGTTCTTAAAAAAGAATGGGGAATAGCTACAGATCAGACATTTTAATGAAAAATACAGTTTGAATATGTAATATTATGTAAAACTTGTTAAATTTAGCTTTGAGTCGCCAAGTTCAACCTTGCCTAGGAACACGAGCCTGACAAAAGGATTTCAATTCCTGAAACTTCACCGGTTTCAATTTCACATAATGTTATTTCGTACGAATTCACAATAGTTAGTCATTCAGTTGCAAAACTGCCAAGTTTTAGAAACTGAAATGAATATAGAATCAATAAATGCATTATAGACAAACGCGTAAAATGAATGTTCTGTAAATCCGTTCAAAATGCTATTTTCGTGCTCATTTACTATGCTTTCACTAGGATTTCGCTAATTTACGCGGTTAAACTGATAATACCAGAACTTGAACTTTTTTACAGATGTTTTTGGCGGGATTTCATGAAATTTTGTAGGGGTGCTTTCATTAAAAGTATGACGATTAAACAAAATCCCTTCATCGTCGGGTTTTTTCTCTTGCCCTGCAGAGGGGACGTGACTCTCTGAAGAAAATTATATATCAATTTCAATATGAATATGTGAGCAAATATCCTTTCAAACCAAGAATCAAACCCATTTCGGTTTTTCAAAATATTTTTTAGTCCCCAATGCAAACTTACCTATAAATGAAAATAACTTACGAGCAAGTAACATAATAGTCAGAGAAGCGTTTATGGCCTTCTTCAGGGCCCCAAGGTAATTGAGTAATGGTGTTAAAAGATTGTGGTGCATTGCTCTGGGGTATTGCCACTTACTTTTATTTTAATACACGCCGTATTCCCGAACTATCACAATTTTTGTAAATTTCTTCAGTTTTGGACACGGTAGAAACCGATAATTTTCGCCAAAAAGTTGACGAAATATGAGTGACACAAACGTGTAAAAGCGAATGTTAATTTTTGTTTGAAGAGGTTTCTGGAGTAATCTTTAGAACTAAATTGATGGTTTCACAGTTTGTAATCCCCCTAAAATGGTGTCATAGGTATTCATTCGGGTGTATTCAGATTTTTGTTTCGCAACGATCTGTTTAAATAGATACATACATTTATTAAATCCTTCATGATCATATGATATAGAAAAAGTCAAACAACAAATAATTCACAATCAAACTACATTCACAGAAAAAATAAGAATTTCACAAGGATAGAAATAAAAATATAAGTTAAAAAGAAAATATGAGTGTAGCACATTATTCATTGAAATACTCATCAAAACTATGAAAACAACCGTTAATTATATAAAAATTCTCTGAGTTTCATTTTGAAATTATGTATTCCATTTGAATTTATTATATTATCAGGAAGGTGGTTCAATCACCTACGTAAGAGGGGCAATATGAATATCACAGTTTCGAACATAATTGTGTATCTATTTTTTGAATAATACAATGCATTTGTAAATATAAATGCATGGTACGCATATTATTTCATTGAGAATAAAGTATTGTCAACAAGATTCTCTGCGGTCTATTCCATAAATTAGGCCTATAACACTCTTTTAAAAAACAAAAATTCTGTTTAGTTTTGTAGAGCAACCCCAAACGTAGGTAATGTGGCAATATACAACAGCAAAGTATACATTTAAAAGTTGTTTTTTATAGAAAATTGACTTCAACTGTCTAACTGCATAGAATACACCGTTAACCTTTTTACTAACATGATTTATACTTGATACCCAGGTCATGTTGCTATCAATATAAGTACCGAGAAATTTGGTGTTATCTGACGATTCAATGATTTCATCGCAATAAAACTGCATCACAGTTTTCTTCGCATTCACCACCAAAGAATTTTTGTAACACCAATTTGTGAACTCAAAGCTCAAAATATTCAATTTTTCTTGGAATTCATCTGCTGCAAACTATGCGTCATCTGCTTACAAAACTACATAATCTGTAGTTACATGATTTGGCAGATCGTTAATAAAGAGCAGAAAAATGGGGGACCCAATATAAATCCTTAAGGAAACCCAAGGTCAATGTCATGATTGTGACCGACAATTGTCTATTTTAACATGTATCTTCCTGAGAGTCAGGTATGATCTAAGCCAAGAAAGTTACCTCTGATATCAAGAGCATACAGTTTATTGTAAATAATATCAGAGTCAATAATATCGAATGTTTTCTATAAGTCAAAGAAAAGTGCATCAAGTTAGTAAGAGACACATCCGAAAAAAGTGTAAAGTGGACTCTCAGTTGACCTGGAGAAAAAAAAATTAAACTTGGATATAATACCAAACTGGTCTAGGAATTATCATATAAACACATCTTTTAATTATTTAACATATTACTGTAGGTACTGTCACTTGTCGATAATTCTCAATTAACGTTGGGTCTCCTTTTTATCAAAATCGGTGTTACTGATCCAATTTTCAGTTTGTCAGTTGTTCAGTTGTATAAAACGTGATGACGATTAAATCTGATGGTATAGAAAATGACAACACATTGTGACTGAATTGCCAATAAAACTGTATAAAATATAAGTATAACGAAACGAAATAGAAATAATGAATTTAAAACAAAAAATTTTCCAACAAATTGTCTCTCAACATACATGTGTTTGAACATACTGTTCTGCGTCCCTTAAGTAATCAGTTTATTAAATATGCTTGCACTAAGGGGACCAGGGACGAACCGAAAGAAAATTGAGGGGGGGGGGGCAATTAGTGAATTTTTCCAACTCATTTTCAGACTTAAGGAAGGATTATGCAACGATTTGTTTGAAATTATGAACAGGATGTTCATAAAATCAGATGTGGAATCATCTGCGACTGAAAGTTAAACTTAAGTCACTATCTTCCATCGTTCAAGATAACCTCTCGTGGGGTATTCATGTTGAAAAGGGGAACATTCTCAATTGAATATATTGAATAGAAAGATTTTTCAATTCACAGAAAAATATTTCTATTCAATATTCAATCGAGCATGTTTCCCTTTTCAACGTTTATGCAACCTTACTAATAACTAAGCCCATGAATACGAACTAATAACTAAGAGTTCAACAATAGCATGTTAATGCGAACATTTATGGAATCGTTACTAGTACTAAGAACTATGTACTATTACCAGAAAGTTGACCAACTTTTAACTAAGAACTAACGGCTTAGGTTAAAGGGAAAATGCGCCTGCGCCGAATGGCAATATTTTAATCACAAAACTGTCAGTCCGTGTTTACCAGTCTACCCATCACAACATGCAACATAGTGAATTTAATATATTGCTCCACATCTTTTTCCCTCATGAACTTCTCCAGCTTCTGAAAATTACCTTTTTCTTTTCTTCTCCTATTGAGATGCCTTACAGCATACCGACATTGTCTGCTTTTTTCTACATGAATTTCTCAGCAGAATTAATTAGCAATAAAAGTTCCAAACATTTTTTTCCTTTATTTGATACCATTTTTGGAATTTGGACAGAAAACAGATTGAAAATATTGTGGTTATGTTTTTATTTGAGCATGCGGTAATTTATACACTAAGATCTAATTGAAAAGGGCATAAATAGCAGGGAATTAAATTTTTCAAATTGAAACTGGAAATTTCCAACACAAAATTCGGAATTAAATTTTTTCGATTTCAAACTGTAAATTATCTACTCATCAGTCTGAAAGTTCGAGTTTGCAGTTGGAAATTCCTAGTTTGAACTGAAAATTTAGTTTCCTAACTTGGAAATTCCGACTACAAACTCGGAATTTTAAGTTTGAACTGAAAATTCCATTCTCGGACTGAAAACTTGGAAATTCCGACCACAAACAAATTTTATGTTTTTGAAGTTGGAAATCCCTAGCTTCGATTGAAAATTCCTAGATTGAAATCAGAAATGTTTTTTTTTAGTTTGAAAATTTTCCAGTTTGCCAACTTTTGAGCTTGGCATTCTTATATCATAGCAATGAAAATTTTGATTCACTGTAAAAGTTGACTTGTTTTCGAAATTGATGTTCATAATATTTTTAAGGCATTTTTCTTCATATTTATTTCAATTGTATGCAAAGAAACTCAGATACACTGTATACAAAAATTTATTTGTGGGAGTCCATATCCCCCATACATCCTCCTGGATACTCCACTGCCTGGAAAAAGTTCAAGACTACCCGGAATGGTGTTTGTCTATGGAAAACGTCCGTTTCCGCGCAAAAAACTGAATCCAGTCTGACATTATTTTGTTTCTCAGATATGATAAAGAAATTTCATCATGGTACGTTTCAACAACATCCAGTTGAAAACATGAAAATATCGAATAATTATTTGAAATGTCTCTTTCGCGCGAAGTTCAAGAGGCGCGATTATCTTATTCCGGAGATGTTTACTATTCGATCGCGTAGTTTAAATGGTGTCTGCCACGCTGCCTTATCGGCTGAATTTGGCGAAATGGCAAATACGGCTTCGCTTAGGTAATCATCGGTGGCGTATGGGGTAGGCTGATGACGTATATGGTGTACGGACGGTCGTACTACCCCATGGCAGCCGGTGAGCAGCTGCTTTTGCCTATCGTGCTCCTCTTATTAAAGCGGACACGCCGGGTGGCTCCCCATTCGAGGGTAGCAAGCGCGCGAGTGTAGAGAGCAAGTTAAGCTCTGAAGTAGTTCACGTTTTTCGTATTGTGGTGTACAGAACTTACAAACTCTGGCGGAAGCACGACATAGTACCCCTTAGAGCGCCGAGCACCCCCTCCACGAAAGCAGACGCTACCGTACCACACCGTTGAGTTGAGCCGACGTCCAACTTCGAGCTTAAGCTCAGTCAGTCTGCATTCTCTGCTCGTGTTTTGTGTAGCGGACACTCTATTTTCTGGATATACGTGTGATGTGATGTGCATTGTTGTTATGGAGTGTTGTCTCCTCACATTTTAACTTGGATTTTTGCATGTGCTGTGTTTATGTGGATATTTTAGTGTGTTGGTGACGCATGTCCCATAGTGTTTGTGTTTCAATTTGATAATAGCCTATGGCGTGGTGTTGCAGATTACCTTTGAGGTAACAGCACTTGGAGGCTGAAAGACGGTATAAACAATACAACTGTCATCATGACTTGGATACTCCTTGCTTTTGCTGGACTTCTAGCCTTCCATCAGGTAAGCACCAATAGTGGTGGATACTTTAATTAAACAACAAACACAAATTCGCGCATTGTATAAAGCTTTCATCCCTATTCCCGATTGGGATGAATGGTTCAAGACAGTGATATATTATTACTTGGTCAGTGTCTCGAAGCTTTCATCTCAATTTATCAAAAAGACAAGCTCACACGCCGCCGATATCCGTTATTATTATTTCTAGACATGGTTTACATTTTCCAAATTAAACTGGCGCGCTTTCTTTTTTCGAATTGTAAATGTTTACGTTTCCAAAACTCTTCTGCCGCGCTTATTTTCAAATTTCAAAACCGAATCTTCTTACTTTTCAAACTACTAACCATTCGAAATTATTCATCTTCCGAAACTAACAAAAAAATAACACACAATTTCATCAAAACACATAGAGAATACAGGGTGTTCTTCCATAGGCTGAATCATCAGGAGTTTTTGAATTAAGACTGATATCTTTCGACAACGAAGCCGGCAAAAATGATTTAGGAACGTGCTGTACTGGAAAAACTAGATCAAATTCAGAATGTGATGGAATATGCCGGCCCCGATTCAGAGTATGTCTAAAGGAATATCAAGTTAAGATAGACACCACATCAAAATGCACTTTCGGTGATAAGATCACACCTGAATTGGGACCAAATCCTGTTACGGATACACCACAAAACGGATTTTCCAACCCCATTGCTCTACCGTTTCCTTTCACTTGGCCGGTAAGTTTTTATAAAAAATAGTTGTTCATCCTGTTACGATCACCTTTTTATGTTCGTGAGCCCTAAAAATTAAGTTACTAATTTGCAAAACAACCATAACTTCCAAGTTTATGGAGACCTGAATTCGTGAGAAAATATTCCGAATAGGTAGGTATTCGTTTAATAATGGCAGCTTGTGATAAATATCGGTGGCAGTCACTTGGTAGCGATATCTTACCACCTGCCCATGCTTGAGAAAGGTATGCGGGTCGCTCTTTTAAAACCTTGGAATGAAAAGGTTTAATTCTTTCAACATGTTATTTTTCTTTTTAACTTGCTAAATTCCGATTCGTTTTTAAAACCGCATTTGATTTCATCAACGATTCAATAAAATGTCTTTGTCATGATTCAATACATTCCACATTCGAGATGCTGCAAGCAGCGAGGTATTATGAAATTTGTGGTCTAGACTGTACATTTCCGCTAAGCGATTTTGAAGCATCTTATACTGTCTCGGTGCAGGTATCTGGCCGTGGGAACGATACACAAAATCAAAATTAATTAAGTATAATAGATTTATTGGCCTAACTCAATATATAGGTAGGTACGACATAGCAATCTGATTTTTACTTCGTCGATCACAAGCTACTGTGATTGGATAATTCCTCAATATAAGAAGTGAAAAGTTTATTTTTTATATTTTAATTTTAAATTATTAGTAATTGCCATATGAGTGAGTTGAACATTGTTTCTGAGGTAATTAGAAAGCGTTACTGACATTTCTCATGCATTTGTTATTACAATTCTGTAGATACCTAGGTATTTCCTGGTTTCCAATAATTTGACATTTTTGTGATAGGGTTTCATGACTGTCATTCGACTGTACATTCAGCTGACCGATGTTTAACAATATATTACGTGATTCAACCAAACGTTTCCCATTGAAATAGTAATAAACGTATGTGATTCATTTGAAGAAATATCAGAAATTATCTCAACTCTTATAGGAAATAACATGTTGAATACATCACAAATATCATTCATTTAGTACTCTTACCGCTTTCCCTTCATTGAAAAGTTCCCACCCAAAAAAGTTGCATTTTTCATTCTATCATTACTAATGATGCCGAGAAAAAATCCAACATAATAGAATTGTTCCTAACTATTGCATATAACTCTAGCCTATAATTTTCCTAATTGAACTTGCGGTAAAACACTATTTTCCACAATTCTATGTGCAATAAGTATGAACGTTAGGTGAAAGATGCACCTACTTAACCGGTTTCATATTGTTTATTGCTAGCATGTATAAGTAAACCCCCCTTCTCATAAAGACTCATCTTCTTGCCTCTCGCTCTGGGGACTAGGAGGATAAATTGTGAACGATCATCTCCATATGGTTCGCCACAGTTTCATTATTAATTACAAAGCATCAGATCACTACCTTCGTTTTTTAATGCGTTCTATTTTATTATCTTCAATCCAAGAATATGTTCTGTTCAGTTTTCCCATGGCCTTCTTCTCTTTTGTTGTTGAAGACATTTATATTGAAATTATCTACCTACAGAGTGGATGACGCTAAGTCACGTACATACGGGCTTGTACAGTTTAGAACCATGTTTATCCTCGAACCTTGTACATTGAACGTATATTTAGGACTCTTAGTATAATTATGTTCATTTAATTTCAATCTAAAACTGGAAAATCTGTAAATTGTTTTTTATTCCTGTTTATAGTTTACTGAAAATATTAAACAACCATTTGGACCGCATACATTTCTGATCTCCATCGTTAATACAAATACGATTGATCAAAGGGGTATATGTGCCCCAAAACTACTGTTTCAGAAAATCTATACCACTTGCACTGAACTATTGTCTATAATTAACTCGGCCCTTCTATGATTAGCCTGTTTTTATTTTTCCACCGTTTTATTTTCATCTTCTAGTATAGAACGTGGTTAAGCGTCAGAAGATTTAATGGTAACATATATTATCAGTATAGTGGGAAAGAATTCAATACAATTTTGTTAAACTGGAGAAATTCCATTTTTTTAATAGCCAAACTATGTTGAAGATAATATTGAATGGACACAAATATGATGCATGCATACCTATATCATGCAATTTTTTCATTAAGTATTTAGCGAATGATAATTTTATTTCAACCTGAGTAGGTATTTCATTTGAGTCTTAATCTATTCAGAAAAATATGCGTATGAGTAGATATTCAAATAAAACGTCCTTTATGTAGATACAATACATTTGCAAGAATAACCCAAAAAACCTCCTCTGGGTATCTTGAAATTATCCATGAGTAGGGCCGTACTTCACAATAGCTATCTGAAATGCTAAAACATCTGCTACTGTATTCTCAGTAATTACACACCAGCCACCTTTGCACTGTCTAATTTTACCAAAGTTAGGGTCAAGTGGGGTAAATATAAATTCGGGGTTAAGCATTGGCATTGCTGAATTCAGCTTCTGTCTGATAGATGTCATGAACTGCATCTTATTTGGAACTAAATTGAAATTGCTGGGAAGGTACATACCATTACAATCAATTTCGCAAAGAAAAATATGTAGGTATATGGAACATTGGTTGAAAATATGTCTAAAGAATGTTAATTTACTGTTCATATCTAAAGGAAATGTTTCTGAAAGTAATTAAAGGGGCCTGAAAAATATTTTACAATGATTGCATAATTTCATTAGTTTCAACCGCTATATATCAGTTTACCATTATTAATGGATCCCGATGTAATTTAATAACAAAAAAAATCGTTCAAGTGCAAGTCGTGTACAATAGAATACAATACAATAGAGTGCATAGAATTATATGTAGATTCAGATATATCTAAGCTGTTTAGGTCTATGACTCTTATTTTGCTGAACTTCTATCTTTCGTTTTAATTTTCTAATTCCATTTCCACGTAAATAAATAAGAGGATTTGTTAATTTTACTTCCCTTTATATATATTTTTTAGGAATCAGTATTCCTTTTATACTTCACACGATAGGATTGGAAAATATTTTGGGATAGTTTTAGACTAGATTTCAGGAAGTTGTCATAGACGGACGAGCAGATAGACAGACGTTTTCACCTCACGGAATATCCTTGATTAATATGAGCAAATATGTATCCGAATGAAAAATGTCATCGATATTTTTTTTATTGTTATCGAGTACCTACATTTTAAGTAGTTCATCAAGTGTTCCATTCATGAAATACAGGCAATTATATAAGGTATTCCTTATATTATTGAATTTTTATAAGTAAGTAACCGACACTTTCAACCATCCATATGTCCATCCAAGTACTAACCCGGTTTTGTGTGAAACTAGCCCTCTCCCCATATAGAGATTGACTTAATATGGATATGACCAAACTAAATTACCTATACACATGAATTATTAATATATGTATCGATTAAGAGTCGATGATTGATATAACGACCAACATTGATATATAAAAGGGCTTTTTTATTTATCAAGAACAAGTTATTTCTTATTCGACTAACCTGGTACAATATCCCATTTGCCACTAATAAGAGATTGTATGGAGATGAAGATGGGCATAGAGAGCAATAAAACGAACGTAAAAAGGTGATCACATCATCGTTGCATGTAACATCAGCATCTTTAGTGAAAGTCGTTTTCTCTCAAAATGAAAGAATTTACAATTTCTTCTTCATTTTTTACAGGGTACCTTCTCATTAATCGTAGAGGCATGGCACGGTAATGAAACATCACATTCTGCCGGTAAGTTTTCAAACCCATGAACGATGGGAAAGGCATTTATAATATTTGACATAAACAAAGAACATTCCAACAATTAGTCTTGTGAATTGCATTGCGTGATTTAAGAATTCCCGTTTTTCTATTCTCGAATGACATTGTTTCAGCTGAATTAAATAAAGTTTGAATTAAATGTGATTTGTGGACATCAAGTGATTTATTATGAGTTCAAAATATGTTGATACAGCGACATATACAAAAAAAAATCACAGTATGAATATTGTTGTGAAGTACAGTTCCCACCTTTTCAAAATATACCGACACATTGTTTAAGAAAAATATATATTTATAGATGCTTTACTTATGAAAAAAAACTATCGAGCGGAGATTCATAGTCTTTTTTTGTTTAATTAAACTTTTAAACTTGACTTGTGTTGAAATATCGAGAAATCAATCAGTTGTTTTATCCATCTGAAAATTTGTCGAAATCGTTCGATGAGGTTACGGTTCAAGGGAAGGATTGTACATGAAACAAGTTTATGATTAATAATATTTCCTAGAAACTAGTTCCAAACAAAAATTCAATCCAATATGTTGAACATTCTTGATACGTTGCCAAGTTTTCTGTAACTATTTTGAAGAGAAGTATCGAATAGGAAATATGAATGAATTGAAAAAACTGAAATCATTTTCCCAATCAAAAAAATACAGTTTCTTTAGGATTCAGCAATGAAAAAATGGGATTGATAAATTTTCCACAATTTTTTTGTTATATACTAGATACATACATCATCTCTCCATGTTTAATATATTGCATTTATCAATAGGAATAAATTGGTTATCTTGCGTCGCAAATAAGTTGTTTCAATCACCCCCAAAAAACTTCAGATCATATCCCGAGGTATATGAAAACAGACTATGTTCCAAAACTAAATAAATATCGTACGGTTCAGCACGGTATGAAAAGCCACATGTATAACAGCTGTCAACTCTTAACTTACCAACAAAACCAGCCCTCTTCCTGATAACCTAAAAGGCTCTTCCGCTTCAATTGATATTTCCACTACGTTTTTCATAGCTAATCTGAAACAGTGGAAGGCTGTCTTTCGCAGACTACTCGATTATTTCATTTAACGACTTGGAGTTGGTAGTTGAGTTCAGTTGTGCAACTCTTCGTCACTTGTCAGTCGCAGAAGTGTTTAAAAGGGGTTGTAAGACTAGATACTCTTAATCTATTTAAAATTAACGGTGTGTAAACACACAACTATATACTCGTCTAGATATACATAGTAAAACGTGCGGTTCATTTCGGAAACTGTTCCTAGTGAAAAGATACCAGAAAAGAGATATATTCGTGTTCTGAAATATTTTATTCGAAGTTTTTCAACTAGACGTGATCATATATCAAAATCATCATTTCGTTAAGTACTTGCGCTTTTGTGGTTTTATTGGCAACTTTTCCCACGATACAGTTACATTATGTGACCATATTGTAAAATAGTTTAACCGTTATTTTCTTAAACCCGCAATTTACTTCGACGTATACCACGGCTTTAAATCATTTACTTGACGAGGAGATGCCAAGAAATGGTCGACATTTCAGACTTCGAATCGTTCCTGAAATAAATGAAAATACCATTGCTATCAGGGCTAAGAGGGTTTTTGCAATTTATTAGAAAAACCCGACCCACTATGTATTTGTTTTTCTAAAATTTTTTTTTGCCGTGACTCACAACCTACTTTGATTTCCGAAATCGAAAAAATTAGATAAAATTATAATTTTGTATACCTAATTGGTTTCAATTGTAAATAGAGTTCCAGATGAAACCATAAACTTATCAAATCGACATAGTTTTTTTTTAACTTCTAAGTTGAAGATCTTCATAGTGAACATATATTATTTAACTGTCTTCTGAATGAGTAGAGATTGCTTCATTATATTGTAGAGTTAGTTTTTCATATTTTTATTTGTGGAATAAATTTGAACCCAATCATTAAAACCTCCGTATTTTCTCATAGATTGGCTTTTGTAACCAACTCTGATTGCACGTATATAAAGCTGACCCAGCCGTTTCGGCACATTCAACTGAAAATCAGTATTTAATAACTATTTATTAACAATTTTCTAACATAAACCAAAATTTTCTAACTCAGCTGGTTAGAGAAAAAATGTTGTGCTAGCTTAACGCTCAAGCTGGCACAGCCATTCCATAACTTTTTATCCAGAATAGTTAGGAAGATAATTCAAAGGCTCAAATTTCTAACTTTTTCATAACTCTCAGATAGTATGTGTCAAATCCGAATTCAAACGAAATTGAAAGAGTTTAATACATGAAAATTCGTTTTCGTGATTGTACTATTCACTAATTCCAACACAATCATTCAAAATTAACCAATAATGCTTTAATGTTTCACGTTTTTCGGAAATAGTAAAGTTGTGCTGGAAAATATATTGAATAAAAACTCTAACAGATCCAGAAACTGTAAATTAATCCAAAATATTCGTTTTTGTGACTACTATTTAATAACTCCAGCACAATCACTCAAAATGAACGTAGAATGCATCGCTGATAATCATTGTCTAGAAATAAAACAGTTGTGCTGAAAAATACATCGAGTAGAAATTATAACATAGCCAGAACCTGCAGATTAATACATAAATATGTGTTTTCGGACTCTGTTATTTAATAACTCCAGCACAATCACTCAAAATGAACGTAGAATCTGTTGTTAATCATCGTCCAGAAATAGTATAGTTGTGCTCGATGTATTTTCCAGCAGTTGCTCAATTTATTTTCCAGCTCAACTATTTCTGGACAATGATTAACAACGATGCATTCTACGTTCATTTTAAGTGATTGTGCTGGAGTTATTAAATAACAGAGTCCGGAAAACATATGTATGTGTTAATTCAGTTTCTGGTTTTATAATTTCTACTCTATTTTCCAGCACAACTTTTTCTAGACAATGATTAGCAGCGATGCATTCTACGCTCATTTTGAGTGATTGTGCTGGAGTTATTAAATAGTAGTCACGAAAACGTTTATTTTTTTGGATTAATTTACAGTTTCTGGATCTGTTATGATTTGTATTCAATATATTTTCCAGCACAACTTTACTATTTCAGAAAAACGTGAAACATTAAAAATTATTGGTTAATTTTCAGTGTTGGAATTAGTGAATAGTACAGTCACGAAAACGAATTTTCATATATTAAACTCTTTCAATTTCGTTTGAATTCGGATTTGACATATACTATCTAAGAGTTATAAAAAAGTTAGAAATTTGATCCTTTGAATTATCTTCCCAACTATTCTGGATAAAAAGTTATGGAACAACGGCTGAACCATCTTGAGCGTTGAGCTAGCACACCATTTTTTCGCTAACCAGCTGAGTTAGAAAATGTTGTTTTGTGTTAGAAAATTGTTGATAAATAGTTATTAAATACTGGATGATTTTCATTTGATTGTGCCGAAACGGCTGTGTCAGCTTTATATACGTCCTGATTGCGATAGAGTGTTTTACATTTGCAGAATAATGACCATGTTTTTTTTAATTGAAAAATATTCTCCATGTTTAGATAAAAATAGTATTTTCAAACCAGTAATCAATAAACCGATCTACCGATATCTTCTCGTTTCATTTTTGGCATATAAGATTTCGGTATTATCACCCGATTAAAAAACTGCATTTGAATGAGCCGTTGTGAATATTCAATGAAACGTTTGTTATATCCACTCCACCATTTTAACGACGAAGTAGTCGAATTTAATGTGCCCGCCTGTACTTATTTTGTCCAGGTGTTATAACAGTGTAACCGTTCAGTGTTCCCTCTCTCTATTCATAGTACCCAGTTGACAAAATGATAAATAGACTTCTTTCTAAGCCCCTGACCGATTACAATGTGATAACCTTACCCTAACTTTGTGACACTTAATTGTCTTTTTTTAATCCTTTTACGGACTCTTTTTATTTAGATTCTCGTCTCTTTGCTCAAACAAAATTTATCTCAAATATTATTTCAAGTTCCGAGAACTAGAGGATGAAAGCTTGAAACCGCCATAGTGAAGAACAACTTTACGGTTTCACTTTACAATGGAGTCTGCGAGCTCCCTAAATTAAATATCCTAACCGAAACAGGTTTTTCTATAATTAACAGGCATATGTTAATGTGAAGAAATACACCTTCAGTCCAAGTTTAGCCAGAAAATTGTGGAAGAGGCATAACTAACAGGCAGAGGACAGCCTCTCGGACGGCAATAATTTCTGTGACAAAGTATTAGGATTTTAATTGCTGAGAGTATACATGAGTACATACCGGTTATTCCACAGAAAAATTATCGCTATATTGTCAGTTATTTATTGAGCACATAACTATACTTTCGAAGGTATGCGGTTAATGTTTGTGTTTAAGAACAGTTGTCATCTACGGAAATGCTAGGAATTTCATTTTGAAGAATCACCTACATGCGGCACAAACTTTCAAGATGCGACCGAAAATGGAAATTGGGTTTTTTATTCGATGTTTCAAGTCACGTATGGTACGCAATCTAAACGTTGCATTAGTTTAATCTCATATGATTGTTTTAAATGATCGTTTGATATTTTTAACTTCTGATCAGTTTGAATTATTTCACCTCAACTTCTCAAAAAAAGTTCAAAAACAAAAAACCGACTACTGAAAAAACACTCTTTAAAAAGTATGAAACAAGAAAATATTATGATTTCATAGTGATGTTCAGAGCATAGCCGTGGTCATATGCCACCTACCCTAACAAAACAATACATTCTATAACAGTAGTAAGCGATCATAAGCTTTGGGGCAAAGTGGCATATGACCACGGCTATCCTCTGAACATCACTATGAATATGTATTAAATTCATTAAAATATATTTCGTGTAAGTTGTTTATTTAATAGATAATAAATATTGAATAGTTTGTACATAACAATTTCAAATCAAAATATTTTCTTGTTTCATACTTTTTAAAGTGTGATTTTTCAGTAGACGGGTTTTCGTTTTTGAACTTATTTTTATTTCATACATCTTAGAGAGTGATTTTAGTTTTTGAACTTATTTTTATTTCATACTTTTAAGAGCGGGATTTTTCAGTAGTCGGTTGAACGTACTTTTTATTTAAATTACTTTGGGGTTATAATTTCGTAATGAAGTATTCGCAGAACTGCTTTACATTTTTATTTGTTTAGGTTTTATTGTTTTAAGTGTTCTTTAACATGTGTACCATAGCCCATAATGAAAAACGTATTTTGGGTAGGTGGAGAGAAAATATGTTTGGCTCACATCTGAGGCGTGATTTTAGAATGTATTACCAATTATCGGGTCTAGGCAAGCAAAGCCGCGAGCAACAGCTAACAATATATATATATATATATATATATATATATATATTAAAGAGGATACCAATTCAGTATGCGATACATTGGCAAATGGTTGAAATGACACGAATAATAGCAGTTACCTGGATCTACCAAAAATAACAAGAGAACATATTATTAATGCATGCAAAAAACTCAAGAACAAGTGGACATATGGGTTCGACAATATCCCGCCCAAAGTAATAAAAAAAATGTATTCATACAATAAGTGACCCCCTCATTGTAATTTTCAATCTTATTGTCAAAACTGGAACATTCCCTGAAATTTGGAAATTTTCGCGCTTATGTCCCATTTTCAAAACAGGAAAACCAACAGAGGTCACAAACTATAGACCTATTGCACTGATTTCTGCCCTATCAAAATTATTCGAGATAATTGTGGCCGACCTGATGTATGCTCACACTCGCCATCTCATTTCCCAACACCAACACGGTTTCATGAAAGGTCGTAGCACTTCGACAAATCTGTGTATATTTACAGAATTTGTATACGAAGCACTCGATTCAAGATCTCAGGTAGATGTAATCTACACAGATTTTAGTAAGGCGTTTAATCGCGTATCGCACAACAGGCTTCTAGACAAACTAATATCTTTTGGTTTCTCTGAGAATCTTATTAATATCTTAAAAACGTATTTGAAAGATCGCAAACTCTACGTTGACTATGAAGGAGTGAAATCCTATGAGTTTACGGCAACATCCGGTGTACCACAGGGCTCAAACCTGGGACCGCTACTTTTTCTGCTATTTGTAAATGATATCTGCACTAAAATTGAATCCGATACCCTTGTATTCGCTGATGATATGAAATTATTCAGATGGATTGAGGGCCTAACAGACTCTATTTCACTACAAAATGACCTGCAGTCGTTGGAAGACTGGTGTACAGTAAATAAACTATCACTTAATGTCAGTAAATGTAAAATTATGACCTATTCACGAAAAAACATCCCTTTAATGTACAATTATACCATTAACGAGGTACTGTCACGAGTCACACAACATAAGGATCTGGGTGTCACATACGACTGTAAACTAACCTGTACAAATCATTATGAAACAATAATTTCCAAAGCCATGAAATCATTAGGTTTTTTAATTCGTACTTGTACTGAATTTAAATCGTTGGATGCACTCTGTCAATTGTACTATACCTTAGTTAGAACCAAACTGGAATACTGCAGTCAAATATGGAACCAGTACCACCAACAAACAATTTCGGCAATTGAAATGGTTCTTAAAATATTTATTTTATAAAAAATATAAACGTTACCCTGAAAGAAATTACAATTATGATCTCCTGTTGAGCGAGTTTAAGACACAGTCATTAAGAAAAAGAAGAGAAATCAATGATCTACTATTTATGTACAAAATTATACACAACACCATAGATTCTTCGACATTACTTTCGTTAATCAACTTCAATATACCCCGACAATCTTCTCGGTATCACAATACATTCCACTTCAATGTACCTAATACACAACATCACTTTCATTCACCATTAAACTCAATGAGCAGAAATTATAATAAGCTAGGTTCAGTTGATTTTTATATCTTTATATATATATTTATATATATTTTCCTTTGGTTTCTCTAACCTATAACCTGTAAGTCCACCAAACTTATAAATTATTACTACTTTTCATTTCACAATCACATGTAATATTTATTAATATCCTGTAATTGGGCTTCGGCCTGCTGGATTATATACAATATATAAATATATATTTGAAATGTGCTAATAAATCCCTTTTATTTTGATAAACCCTTTACCACGGCATCATTAAATTTTTTTAGTTCATGACTTTATGTCCTTTAGAGGGCGCCATATTCAATTTAATGTAGCATCAGCCTATAACCAGCGGACGATCAAGACGCTTCCAACGATACCTCATTTGTCAAATTATGATAAGTAGTTTAGAAGTTATGAGGGTACAGATGAACATACATACTAGTGTTGTAACGAATATATTCGCATTCGCATATTTCTGGACATTCGCATTCGCAAAATCCATGCGAATAGATAACGTGTAAATAATATTAGGTACTTAAATAAAACAAAAAAATATTAATTTGAAATCATTTTTATTAGAAAATCTCTTTCCTTGTAACGTAACTTTACTTTCCACAAAACGCAATCATTTCACTTATTGATTTATCAACTGCCATGGACCTCACAGATTTATTATCCCACTGTTTCGTTTTTTCGACACATTCTTGAAGCGATATCTGTTTAATGTCAGATTTTTTGTGGGAAGATGATGAAAGTTCCAGTCTATTAGTTGCATCCTCTTTTCCTCTTTCGCATTTTTCAATTCAGCAAACTTGGTTTTATGTTTTGACTTCAGATGATTTGACATAGCCGTTGTTGTTCTTCCTTTTCGAGAATATTCATAGAGCTTACATCTAGCTCGTTCAGCATCGCAAAGCGTAGAATGAGTCCATATTTCTCTAGAAACTGATTTACTCATGTTAAAAAATCGCTAATCACACTCTAACCTCAGAATTAACTTATTTCCGTCTACGATCTACCTATAGGTAAACAAAGAACAAGCGGCTTTTTGCGGATCAGCTCGGCAATTCTCGGAATAAAATGGTGACAAATGTGTGCGTGCGATTCGCCCGGTAAGTCAGCTGTCAAATTTCAGTCATAGATAAATGGCGCCAGATTTAAAACCGTATTCGCGAATATTGGTGACAGATATTCGCATTCGTGAATGCTGAAAAAATGATATTCGTTACATCACTAATACATACCCCACTTTTTGCTTCGCCGTAGTCGGGTAAAAAAAATCATACTTTCAGCTAGGATATTTAGAAGACATTAATCGTTTTGCTCAACCAGGAATGTTATGCACAACTTATCAGATTATCAGAATGAAAAGAGACCAAGTTCGAGTGGAGTCTCCCACAATGACTATTCCGCACTGGGGCAAAGTAAGCAACAACAGACAGACAGACCAACCGGGAAAAGGCTTTCCTCATCACTTCACCACACTGAAATTGAATAAATAAAATATTCAGAATGTCCCGTTTCAACTGATTTAATTTCATTCATTCAAACAACCCATTCACGTTGACGAACTGATGGAAATATTCATAAGACAAGGCAGGAAAAATTATAATAAATTTTAATGAATGAGCTGATAAAAAACCCGTATACGTATTGAAAACGGATAAGTACGTGTATATTTTCCGGATTCCACGGATTTAGTTCTACATCCTTTGTTTATCTTAATATAACGTGCGAACTCATTCAATTAGTTGTACATATTTATAATGTAATATAATTTTTTAATGAGGGAATAAATATATTATGACCAGCATCGGTTCCCCTTTTCAAGGAACTGTTTGAAACGGTATCTACCATACACAGAAGCGTTTTCAGAGCTCACATACATAAAAAATTCGTCTAGACCTCGGGTTCTTAAAATGTGATAATAATCATTCCAAGAACCGTTCCTAATTTCGGATATTTCACCATCAGATGCAAAAGTGCCATATCCCAAATAAATTATTTCATTAACTTATTTATCTCATGCATTTTGTCTGGCAAGTTTACGAGTTATCAAAAGAGTTCCACCTTATATTTCAGTGGTGTTGGGTGGGTAGAGGATTTCAAGACGCAATAAAATGTATGATATATTTATCGCAGGTACACATACTTTGATTTCACCCCTGTACAAACAAGCTACCTACTTACACCTTAAGGCAGTGTGGGGTTATGAACAAGTTGTAACACAATACGGCCCCGGATCGTTATGTGCGATTTAGAATACTTAACCGGATATCCTGTATTTTTGGTGCTCCCCAACTTGTGGAATAGTATGTCCAACTTCCTTTTATAACGCTCGTATTAAGATTTCAATAACACCTGAGAAGGCAATTTCGGTTCTCTTGAGTAAACTTCGACACAACAAAATATACGATATGCCACCGGTTTAGTCTTATGTTGTTTTTATTTTGCGCATTTTTTAAATCGAGTTTAATTATAATACTGCCTGTGTCTGTAGCTATTATTCATTTCTCGTTCTCAGACCAGTTTAGGTACTATCCGTAACATCGTAGACAAATTACGAAACTAATTAGGAGAATATATATTTCCAGTCTTTCGAAGTTCACTTCATAAACAGTTTCCGATTGATGCCATTTTTAAATTTGAATTCACGCCGAAAAAATCGGGAAACAGGGCAGAAGTTGTGAAAAAAATGAAGGCGTTCTCAAGTTGGTAATACAGCTTCACCGGATACAGCTGCCTTGTTGCCGGATGCTTAAAGAATACACCTGCATTATGTTTCTCAGACGTCTATCTCAAGCCGTTAAAATTTACTTTCCAATTTTGTCTGTCCCAGCCTACCTGTACCTTTCGTACATAGATATTTATTAAAGAAACCATGGGAAATTAAAACACCACCATCATCCCATCTCGTTTCTTATTAGGAGCTATTAAAGATAACTATAAATTTACGAAATCGAATTCAACCAGTGCAATTTAAATTTAATATGCGGTCAGCTGTTGGGTGTTTTTTGTTTATTAGCATTATGTTAATTGCCTTGATTCTGAACATATGATTTAGAAACCAATACCAGTTCTGTTTTCAGTAATTCGTATATCCGTTCTCACTATGCGAATCTTCTCAAATGTCGATATAATATAGGGTGATACATTTTGTTACTGAAATAGTTTATCGATTTCAATATTTTTCAAATTATCTAAAAAAATCATTGTGGAAAATACATTTAGAAAGATTCAGCGTACAAATTACTGGACAGCTGTTGTCAAGTCTTTGACGTATCGCTACCTATCAGAAATCTTTTTTACATTATATTTATTTTGCTTCAGTGTTGGTCAGTCGACTGACAAGACAGAGGTATTTGGACGTCAGCGAAGAATGGACAGAAGATTTCCACAGTTCCAAATATTCCACGCTCAGATTCGAATACAGGGTCACCTGCGATTCCCATTACTACGGAAAGGGCTGTGAAAATCTCTGCAGGCCCAGAGATGACAGTTTCGGACATTACAGTTGCTCTCCTACCGGCGAAAGAGTGTGTCTGGCCGGCTGGAAAGGAGATTACTGCACTAAAGGTGAGTGACTGTTTTCTATTTCCAGATGCCCCTATACTAGCGCCATACCACTTGTAGATAACTCTAACCACTTTGCTACTGCTTCATTAAATCCACCTACCACCACCTATCTGAGAATTATGTAGATACCTTTACGAAAGTAAGCCGATGCATTTTTTCTAACGCATCGGAACTATAAAAAAGGTTCCAGATTCCAAAATGTTTTTTACTCACACAACTTAAATGAATCTCAGATTAAATACTCTCTTATTTGATCCACTCTCGAGATAATAATTCGTCTTTTTTATTTTTGAATTCACCAAATAAAATAACTAATAAAAAACCTTTTTAAAGATAAGCTTTCATTTAAGCCGTGCACTAAAACGTATAAAATAAGTTTAAGTCATCGCTGACAATGATTTAATTATTTTCTGTTGAATTATTTGGTTTCAAAAAGCTTGTCGCGCGAAGTGTTCATAAAAGTAAGTACCAATTAATTTGATTGGGCAGTGATTGGTTGGTAAGTAAGAACTTGTCAAAGTATTTAATTTTTACAAAGTATTCATAAAAGTAGGTACCCATTAATTTCATTGGACAATGATTGGTTGGTAAGTAACAACTTGTCGAAGTATTATTTTATTAAAATTCGCGCGACAAGCTTTTTGAAACCAAATAATTCAACAAAAAATATTCATTGTCAGCGATAACTTAAACTTATTTTATACGTTTAAGTACATGTCTTAAATAAAAGCTTGTCTTTAAAAAGGTTTTTTATTAGTTATTTTATTTTTAGTTAGTTCGCCTTAATATGTTCATTTCTAATAGAGCATCGTTATTAAGAGGTCTCTTTCCTGTAAATTTTGAGCTGAAATAAATCATGATCTCCGACCCCAAAAACTCCCACACACCAATTTTGAATAGAATCTGACCATAATCACAAAACTCGTCCGCCATCCTGAATTCGCCATCTCGAATTTATTGATTTTAACGAAACATATTCATAATCTCCAAACCTAAAAACCCTCACATACCAATTTTGAATGGAATATACCATAATCAGAAAACTCTTCCTCCATATTGGGGCCGCCATCTTAAATTTATAAATTTTGGCAGATAATTCAAAATCTTCGACCCCTTAAAGCCCCGCATACCAATTTTGAATCAAATCGGACCATAATTACAAATCTTGGAGCCGCCATTTTGTTTTTTTTTCAAATTTCAAATTAATCGGACGATTACAAGTTGGTCAAAATTCACTTGCAAGATTTGACCCAAACTAACTAACAAACGAATTAACTAACTAACAAGTGAAACTAAATAATAGCTTGTAAAAAGATTCTATTTAGGACGCGGATTACGGATAGCGGGCGAATTTTGTTATTTATAGGCCCATTCTATTTAAATTCAATATCTAAATAATTGGTCAATTTTCAAAGAATTCGAGAAGGCGAACGAGTGGTGATTTATGGTCAGTCCAAGAAATCATGATAACAGTGGTTCGAGTTGGCTAAAATTCGGTATGAGTCTATGAATGACTGAAAGAATTGATTAAATAGAAGCATAAAGAAAATATTCATTTCATTTGAATTCACTAAATAAAATAATTAATAAAAAACCTATTTAAAGATAAGCTTTTATTCAAATGCACTAAAAAGTAAAAAATAAATGGTTTGGATATGTGACGTAGGTTATTGCGTTTATAGATTCAAAAGCTTGTCGTGCAAAATTTTCAGTTCGAATACAAAAGCGACAAGCTTTTCTATAACTCACGGAATAACCTACATCACACATCCAAAGCAATTATTTTTCACTTTTTAGTGCATTTGAATAAAAGCTTGTCTTTAAAAAGGTTTTTTATTAGTTATTTTATTTTGCGCTTTTTAGTACTCAAGTACGCCCTAATCTATGCATTTTTGTTAAAGCATCGTTATTATGAGGCCTTTTTCCTGTAAGTTCTGAGCTATCTAGTCCTTCACTGAGGAGACCATCTAAAGATTAACTCATCCGCCATCTTGGAGTTGCCATCTTCAATTTATGAACTTTAACTAAAAAATCAATAATCTTTCGACTAAATTCATAATCTCCTAACCCAAAAACCCCGACATAACAATTTTAAATCGAATTGGGCCATATTTACAAAACTCGTCCGCCATATTGAATTTGGGAATTTTGATAAAAAAATCATAATTTTCGACCCCGGAAACCCCCACATACCAATTATGAATAGAATCGGACCATAAACCTAAATCTCGTCCGCCATCTTGAAGCTCCATTATGTTTTTTCTATAACAAAAATTCCATGAACCGCCATATCAATTCATAAATTTTGACAAAAAATCATAATCTCCGACTTCGAAAACCCCCACATACAAATTTTGAATAGAATAGGACCATAATCACAAAACTCCTCCGCCATTTTGGAGCCGCCATCTTGAATTAATAAATTTTAACAAAAAAATTACAAACTCCATCCCCGAAAACCCCCACATACCAATTTTGAATCGAATCGTACCATAATCACAAAACTCGTCCCCCATCTTGGAGCCGTCAATTTGTTTTTCTCTAACAAACATTTCATAATGCATTGTCACTGGAATTATGAACACCTGCGAAATTTCAGCTCAATCGGATGTCGGCAAGTGCTCCAAAAATGGATTACAAATTTTGAACCCGAAAGAATTTCACATACGAACGAAGCAAATGAAATAAAAGCTTGTAAAAAAGATATAACGAATTCCATTCCTAGAAAGGGTGTTGCACTAGTTCTGCACCAGTGTTGCATTTACAATTGACACCGCCTTAAATGTTAACAACAGCGTCATTAACAATGGTTTATTTTTTTGAACTTTCGAAAAATCTGCCAATTTTTGCAGCGAGTTCAAAACTATTTGCACGAAATTCGCCACCACTTTTTCCAATGGAATATAAAACCATGCACTCAGTGCGCATCAGTCTTACCAATGGAATTCCTTAATAATCTTTAAAACGTTCTTATGCTTGTTTCTCTTATTTTAAAAAGTTTATTTTCGCTTGTTTCTAATTACAAGTTTGTAATAAGTTCCATGTATAACATGGGCCAAATATTACAATTGAAATTTTACCCACTTCTGATCATCCAAATGAGTGTACATGGTTTACATGACAATGCATTTGGCAGTTTTATATAATTTAAATCCAGTCCCAAGATGTCGCAAAAGTTTTTCAATTTATGGTCCAAATCTATTCAAAATTGGTATCTTTAGGGATGGTGATTTTTTAAATAAAATTCCAGAATTAGAAATGGCAGGCGAGTTTTTAGCTATTTTCGAGCTTTTCAATATGATATTTACTGATATAGGAACATAACAACTTACATAACAAACCCTGTTTTTTGCATTCTATTAAAATCTAGTCATCAAACCGGTTTTGACTTTATTTGTTTTCCTTAAGATTGTCGAATAATTTGCACTATTTGTTTTTTCGTAATAACTCCAAATATAAAGAGAAAATAATTGTTCTTCCGTTTTTTAACCTTGCCAATTCCATCCTTTATTGCATAAATCGGTGGTAGCGCCAATGTTTCCATTTCAGAATGACATTTCCTTGAATCTGAGAACTAGGTCGAGTTCTATTTATCGGAAAGCAAAATATTTTTGATGACTAATGCGGAAAAAATAAATAGGCCGTAGAAATCGTGAAAATTCACGGATAGAGAAGCTAGGCTATGAATATTTAAAAATAAATCTGGACACTCCTAGTTGTTTCAACATTCATCTAAATCAAACAGAAACCGAATTATTTCAGGAAATACATTCTCCGTTACACCGACTGTCATTGTCATTAATAAATTGCATCACATTCACATTCAAAACAAAAATTCCTTCTCAACAATTCGGTTCCCATGGAACAGTGTCGCATAAACACGTAGGTATCTGTTCAGTATTCATCTCCACGCCGCGAACAAAGAACTACCTATTCTGTTTGCGATTCATTAATAATTGAAGAATTACCCATCTGAAGAATTATGGGAAAATAGTTAATCGAACCACAGAATGACGTGTCATAACAACTAAACCTGTTGTTGGTGTTGATATTTTATACACTCAACGCCCACTCTTAATGAGTTCATAGTTTTACGTCTAATTTAGAAAACGTTGTGGTAGGTTGCATTTTGTACGAATGCCGATGGAAAACGAGTAGGACTAAATTACTTTTGATTACCGATTCATTCGGATGGATGTTTCGATTCCCGTCATGTCATGGAGATCGAAACAATCCCAACAAATCAAAGTAAATAACCACGGTAACAGTTGAATGAGCATGTGTTTTACTCGTATAAATATAGATTGAGTTGGGGATAAAAAATGCCGAATTTTATCCACAAAAGAAGCAAAAGTAATGACCGCGAGAGAAGAAGACGTGAGTGAGCGCCGCTCAGCTGCTATCGGACTGCACAGCCGACTCGGAGAACTTCCCACGATCACGGCATGCCTGTCTGTATACAGGGACCGTTTCATTATTCTCGGTCCAATGACAAATCATTGTCGGAGCTTATTAATCTCACCACGCTAATGAAAAGGATGTATCCATTCCAACGGAACCGATAATTAGTTTGCAAATTGCATATTTCGGAACTTTCGTATATTCAAAGGATGATGGTATTTATCCGCTTCGATCATACTAACTTTTTCTCGAGGAAAAAGACATCAAGAAGCACAGGAAGTGTAATCCTAAAGAGGACGCGCTTTTATACTTCCTTTGCCGTACTATTAGGTAAATATAAGAAATAACTCGATACCGGATAGGCCGCCATGGTTTGAATTGAAAATACCTCATTCGAGGAAATCAAAAGTCTAGGTTCACAACATCTTATGGTTATTAGAAAGCTTTAATTGCCGATTAATCGAACGCACAATCCGCTATTAATTTCTGAAAAGAAAGCCCCAATTTTTCCAAATTAAATATTAGGATGTGGAAAAAATCATTACTTATGGACTGTTACTTGTTTCAGCGCAATGCTTGCCGGGATGTGACGACGCACATGGACATTGTACACAACCCAACGAATGCAGGTGAGTTGTTATATAATTATTGAGTGCAAAACTTTTCTACATTGAAAATGTCAACGGCAGACTCGCTGTTATAAAACAGATACATCGGAGGCTGAAGAATGTCTTAGGTGTGTAAACGAGAGGCAGAAGGAAAGCACTCTAGAATGAATATTAATCTTGTGGGAATAAATTGTTTGAAGTAGGAGTGTTGTTCTGGTAATTCTGTAATAACGTCGAAAGTGGAAGAATCATTCTTACCTACACAAATATGAGAGGCGTTCATTTATTAAAGAAAGGAGATACTGACGGATAATTTTTTTTGTATTCAAACTCAATTGATTGTCGAATAACGGCTTTTTACATAATCCCGACTGATATTTTTTTTCGGATATCAAAAGAATGACGTTGAAATATTATTATGGTTCGATGTCGAGTAGTATCTGTTTTCTTAACCAGATATAATGGAACTCAATATTTATTTATCCTTCCCGTTGAGTTCTCGTTTATCATAATTTACAAAAACTATCCTAAGCAGAATCATGGCTCATATTTCTTCCTCGTTGAGGTTTGAAAACTGTTTTCAAGAATACAGGTACTTTCATAATAGATTAATTCACATAAAAATCAGAGATGAAAAACCGGTTTTGATGAATTTAGTGCTCGGGATGTTTTGCACAAATTAGAAATTATTCCCCATATTAACCAATAATCATGATAATCTCTTCGAAACTGCTACCAATTTTCGTTAATTTTAGAGTTTAGGATGAGAATTGAAAAAAAAATTATCGTGAGGGAACTTTTTGTATTTCCAGTTTTTGCGATTTTTTTCCGCTGAATCGAATTAAAAAAGCGGTAAAGTGTGAGCGTTACTCGCACACAACGAAATATGAATTTCTTGAAACTAAAAGTTTATCTATAATTTCTCTGTTAACTTCTAACAACCCTTTTCCACATTTTCAGTAGTTTTGGGTAAGAATATATTTTTGACGCTCTGAAAATGTCCATATCTCTAGACCAATCTTACACAAACTTGTTCAATAAATATTTTTAAAGTTTTTTTTTACTGTTGGGAAAATGTCTGTCAGTAAATGTATTACTGTGCCGAATTCCAAGTTTCTACGTCGAACAGTCTCTGAGAAAAACGGCTGATACGTGCATGATCATTTTTGAAATACAGAATCCCGAAATAAGATTCCCATTAATTACTGCGTGTGGTTCCTATTTAACACATTTTTATACAAAATACCATCGACGAGAAAAAAAACTTCTCGAAGTAGTAAACTGTCTGTAGTGTTAGCGTCCTTCAATTAGAAATAGGTTTCGAGGTAGCGGGAATAGGACACAATGAGTAGTTTGAATATCAAATTTTCGACGTTTATTTGGCGTCTTTATCAAGGCTGAAAATACATGAAATGTTTAATATCTCATGTTTATAAAAACATGATTGTTAAAAGTGTTCCAGAAATTTTATTCACACCAACAAATCCGTCATTTGATAAACCATGTGGATTTTCAGTGAAATAATCGATCTATTGGAAAACAATTTCGTCTGACCCATTGAAAAGGTAGATTTTTATTTGCTTTTATTTGTTATTATTTTAATTAATGGTTTATGTCACTTCTCGTATCTTGTTATATTTTATTATATATGTGGTGACCATTTGGTGATAGTTGTTTGTTGTTTTTTACCATATTTCTGTTCCCTTGTGTGTTAACTTTTAACAATTATGTTTTTATAAACATGAGATATTAAACATTTCATGTATTTTCAGCCTTGATAAAGACGCAAATAAACGTCGAAACGTCGGCAATTTGATATTCAGACTACTCATTGTGTCCTATTCCCGCTACCTCGAAACCTAGCAGTAAACTGTCTTCAGTCAATATGGGATGATATATTCACACACGGAAATCTTGTATATCCTCCCCATAAATTGCTTATCTATTCAATTTTCTCACTCTTCCATTAAGAAGCAGGTAACGAAATTATGAAGTGGATTTTATGAGAAATATTACCGATTCGGCCAGAGTTATAATTTAAAATGAAGAATTGTTTTATGATCCATTATTAAAATATCCGTGACGTGGTTCGCATCTTCTAGTTGCTGAAGAACCGAGAATACGTGATTTCTCAATCCTCAACCGTTCAATTTTTATTGATTAAATAGCTGGCCCTATAATTTTCCAGAAGTTTATTCGAATTAGACGGTAAATAGGCCGGTTCAAAGCTAACCATTAGATATATGTAGTCTTTTTTCGAACTCCTAGAAATTTTTCTAATTATATTTGTACCAGGAACGTTTTTGGGCCAAGTCGCGGCTAATTCTCAGTAATACGAAGCAAACTTGAAGAATTAATTTGATAGAAGCTTAGCAATAATGGCAAATTTGAGGAGGGAGTATCAGAAATCGTGATGGCTCAACCGATTTTTTTGTAATTGATTAATACACGCTTTGTCAAAATAGCACTAATTTGGTTCTTTGTTCTTCCAAATTTTATTTTTAATTTCTATAGACGATTCTAATAATCAGTTATTTTAAATTGTTAATTTTTTATCAGGCATGATTAGAGATCATTGAAGTGACAAATTAAAGCTAATAGAAATTCTAACTAGCCGGCTTGGTTGAAAAAATTTTGAAAGTGTAATCCAACCTAACACAATCGAAGGGATTAGTTAATGAATTGGCCTTATTCGCGCAGCCATTTTGTGATGCTTCAATACACTATAGTCCGTAAAATAAAGGCGTGGAATAATAAACCCTCATTTAGTATGCAAAATCCAAAGATTATGAGTGTTTCCTAACAGTTCGTACTTATACATATTTCATCAACAACTTGACGGCACGGCAATGGGTAAATCCAGCCTCCCCTAGCATAGCCAATTTAGTCATGAACTATTGCCTGGATAAAATCATTGACAAGCTTACATTCCAAATACCGGCTTTTTTATTTTGCTACGTCGACGACATTCTTACAGCTATCCCCAGAGACAAAAAAGAAGAAGTACTGAACATTTTCAACAACTTCCAACCAAGAATTCAATTCACCCCAGAACATGAAGAAAACAACTGCATTCCTTTTCTAGACACATTGATAATAAGGAATGAAGACGGTGGTTTATCCAACGACTGTACATGAAACCTAGCAATCCTGGCAGAATTCTCAACTTTCTCTCGAACCATCCATTATCCCAAAAAACGTCCATCATTAAAGGTCTGAAACATAGGGCCTTATCCCTTAGTGATGATAGATTCCAGGAATACAATCTCAAGAAAATTAAATGCATGTTACTTCAAAACCAATATCCCAGATCCTTGATAAATACAATTTTATACAACCGCTCTAATTCCAACATCAATACTAGTTCCAGTGAAGGTAATAAAAAATATTTCAGATTAACTTATGCAAAAGGAAAAAATAAACAAGGTTCTACAAAACGATAAATCGTCGTTAGCACTATACAACGACAACAAATTAAAAAAAACACTTCCTAGAGTGAAGGATGAGTTACCCAAAGAGTCACAGTCAAACGTTATATACAAAATCGATTGCGTGAATTGTGAGAGTACATATATTGGACAAACAAAACAATTACTGGATTTAATACGATAAGCGGTTTATTACTCCATGCCTTTATTTTACGGAGCCAGGCTATGAGCCAGTGTTTTCTACCGAGAAGAAGGCAATTTAACTGCAACAAAATACTTAGAAAATTATAAAAAAGAGACATAAGCGGTAATGAGGTTATATTATTCATGACAAACGCCAGGGCCCGATTTATTTATGTACGTGTCATGGAAGAATCGAACTCGAAACAAAATTGAAAGATTATGGGATTATTGTGGAGCTTAGATAAAAAAAACAAATAATTGATTCACAATAAGTAGATCTCTGCTACCAAAACACTGAAATTTTATCGAAAATATTTCAAAGGTAGGTGCTGATTATATACTGAGTATTGTCAGAGGTCAAAGCCGTTCATTTTATCCCAACTTTGGAACTAGTAAAATTCAGAATTTGTATACCTCAAAATGAAACTTGATATCTACTCACTCTCTTTTTAATTACGATTCTTGAGATGACATATTTGGAATTCTAAGAGTAATAATCTTTAAATATTCTAATTTTCTTATTAGTAAAATTCATTTTTCACATCTGAGGATTCTGGGTAGATAATATTGTCGCATTACAATATGGCTACGCGTGATATGTTCGGAAAAGTTTTTGGTCCGCGAGTTTACGAAATGTTTTTTCTGTGTAATTTTCCGGAATCTTCGTCTAGGCTATGAGTAGTTTTGGATGCTAGCGGAAGGAACGATGTGCAGTCCGTCTATGCAGATTGGGACGCTGACCCGTATATAACCTTTCCTTGACCTGCATACTTGCCAACGGGCAGCGTGGGAAAGAGCTCTGTGGGCGTGTTGCATCCCCTCTAGATGTCCCCGCGCGGCCCGGTCTGCTATCCAAGCTGCAACTCAATGAGCTCTTCGATACGATCCGAATACACTCTCCTTTAAGCACATGATTAGAATAAGAAATACACTGCATACGTACCGGCAACTGCCCAACACGCCGGTTCTGTGCGACCGTAGACCAAACATTTCACTTTGGAAAATACCTAATAAGCGAACTGAGCGTAAAAATAGTTGTTCTTATATGTAGGTTATAAATATTATAAGTTATTCCGTTCTCAGATGAGTGAATAACAGATTCAAAAGCTTGTCCTTTGTGTTCAAACTTAATACATCGCGCCAACTTTTAAATCTCTTATATTCACTAATATAAGAAAATAATAAGTTACGTCACGTGTGTAACAAAAACCATCTGAAATCCCTTAAAATTGTTGTGGAGGTCTTAGAAAGTAATAACGTAAAAATATCTCACGATACGAAATTTTGAGTACACGCAATTGCTACTTTTTCCGCTGATTACTATAGAAATTATTTCACTTTCATATCAATTAAATCGTGTCAATTTTGTTGTGAAATTTCATCCAGTTAGCCGTGTTTAAAGACTACACAAATCCGAATTAAGACAATTACTGGACAACCGTTTTGTAGTTGTCTCTCACGGAAATACATTTTTTCATAATTATCGTCAAACTCCAATTACAATTACCGCCAACTTCACTCAACCTTGTAATTGAACATGTTCGAACGATCAATCCTGTGAGACAGGTAAAATCATCTTTATTCAGTCTCATTACAATTCTATTTGTGTTGCTCGATTCTCATTGAACGTAAATCGAGAGTTCATTGATTATGTTATATTTACCTCGTTAGTGGCTTGTTCTGTCGTTGACCGTTTTAAAATATTTGTCTCAACTCTAGTCCAGGGAAAGTGTTCATGTTGGTGGAGATTATCTCGTATAAAGTTTTTTCTTGAAATCACTGTAGAAGCATCTTGAAAACCCTCTACCTTTTTGATTGGGCAATATACATATCTTATTTAAGCATACTTAGTGTTTCAAGGAAAAAATTTTCATATGATAGCATTTCCCAATTCCACCACCACTGATTCCCTGGTGTGCTAACAAATAACTAAATATATTTTTGTTATAGATGCCAGGCAGGATGGGAAGGGCCGTTATGTAACCAATGTCAGCGGTACCCTGGTTGTATGCATGGAACTTGTGTCAAACCTTGGGATTGCCTGTGTAACGAAGGCTGGGGTGGGCTCTTCTGCAACCAAGATCTGAATTTCTGCACTAACCACAAACCGTGCCGTAATGGTGGAACTTGCTTTAATACAGGACAAGGCAGTTATACTTGTAGTTGTCCTCCAGGCTTCAATGGAACTGACTGTGAAATTCCTGCAGACGACTGTTCTGAGAACCCATGCTTGAATGGAGGAATGTGCGTCCCTAAAGGTGGTTACAACATTTGTTCTTGTCCAGCAGGATTCACCGGCCTTCAGTGTGAAACTATTTCCGACTCTTGCAATAAACAACCCTGCAAAAATGGAGGATCGTGTACTAATACAGATAATGGGTATCAGTGTTCCTGTAGATCTGGATACAGTGGTACTAACTGCGAATACCAATTGGATAAGTGCTCGCCAAATCCTTGCAAGAACGATGCCACCTGCCTTAATAGTTCTGATGGTTTCCAGTGTATCTGTCCCACTGGATTTGCTGGAGAACTGTGCGAAATCAACGTTGATGACTGCAAGGGCAGTCCTTGTCAAAATGGTGGTACCTGTATAGACAAAATAAATGAGTTTCGGTGCCACTGCGTACCCGGCTATGTTGGACCTTTGTGCCAAAATCGCGTAGACTATTGCATAACAAAACCTTGTGCCAACGGCGGTAGTTGCTTGCAACTCATCAATGACTACAAGTGTAAATGTGCTCCTGGCTTCTCAGGCAAAGACTGTAGCGAAGAAATCGACGAATGCCTGGTTAACCCTTGCCAACATGGAGGGACGTGCGTGAACCGTGTGCATGGCTACGAATGCCTGTGTCCAATCGGTTTCTTAGGACGAGAATGCGACGAGGTATCTTCTAGCGCTGCACCTAGTGCTAGGGTATCTTCCGAGTCAAATCTGACCACCGAACATGTTGTCGTCATTGCTACTATTTCAACATTCGTACCGCTGGTCGTCTTGGTGGCTGTAGGAGTAATTATTTGTCTGAAGCAAAGACGAAAACGCGAAAAAGCTCGCGCCGATGAAGAAGCTAGGCTTCAAAATGAACAGAACACAGCTAACAGTAGTTTCGCAAAACGTGGTGTTACTATGTCAACTGATCCTCACATGATAAAAAACTCTTGGGGAAAGTGCACGAACAATGTAATTAGCTCAAACTTTTCATCACCAGATGACTGTAGTGTTTCTAACATTAGCATTAACGACTGTGATGGTTTTCCGAAACCGCAACACCAGGTCATAGATGGACGGCCTGTTTACACCCTGCAAAGGACTCGCTCCCAGAAGCAGCTCAACACTGAGACAGGAGCTCGTGCACCAGTATCATTAGCTGCAAAACTGCATGAACCTGATTATGAACACATCAAACGTTTGTCTGTGATGTCAAACACATCGGCTGTGTGTGGCTCCAGGTAAGAATCATACTCAGTCTATTCCTAAAAAATGACCTGTAATTCTTCTCAAAGCTTCTTCTGGTCTTGATTACTCTCGTTTCAGATGTCCATCGTCTCAATCGATTTGAAAGTTTTTCAGGACGTTTCAAATGCTTGTATGTGCAACCGTCTTCAGTATTCACCTGAAGACGATTGCAGATACAAGCATTCGAAATGTCGTGAACATTTTTCGAATTTATTATGACGATGGAATTCCGAAACGAGAGTAATCAAGTTACCACATCATCTACAACCTTCAAGCAAACCTTCTTCTGGTCGTTTCTGGATTCTTATATATGACCTTCATTGCAGTGATACCTCCATGTTGAAGAGGCCGATAGAGAAGGAGTCCAATGGCGTTTATGTGATAGAAGAGCACTTCCACAATCCAGATGCGATCTCATCTGGGCTTTTCGCAACGGAGGTGTAGTTAATGTAAATGAATGACTGAAGTGTGTATGTGATGGCAATACCACCGGCAGAATCGGACCGCTGTACAGTTATTTATTATTTCCCCATACTGAAGGTGGTATTGACAATTAACTTATGTTTGCATGAGTGCTAAAATTCGAGTTAGTGCCTCATGTCCAAGAAGCTTTGCTATCCTCACGACTCCGCTCTGGATAACGCAAACAACCAGATCGTTGTCTCTAGTGGTGAAACACGTTTTTCTTTGTCTATATTGTATATATGTTTGAATATTTTCCTCGATTCTGTTGTACCATTCATTTATTTTATGTATATGTATGGTTTTTACCAATGGTGAATGTATCTGGTAGGAAACCAAAGATTTTGACATTGTTCAGAGCCAGACTCTCGAGAGTAGCAAGGCTGTATCTCGTCAAGTAGTATGTAACGAATGTAACATTTGAATTGTTATTGTATTTTGTGATGAAGCTGAAGCAAACTAAGTCACCAATGTACTTAAGTAGGCTATTCTCAGTATTTATTGAATTTTTCCAACATACCCTTGCCATCGGTATTAATTTAAAAACATTTACTATATAAGGTCCAGTGATATATCTCAAATTAAAACTGATGGCAACGTCTTAGTCCCATTATGATTAGATCGATTTTTTTACATAAACAAGTTCCTGTAATTCGAAACTAAGTCAGTTAGTACTTAATCTCTTTTTTTCTCTCCATAGCATCAAGCAACAATTGTTGTACACTACTTACTTAAATACTTGGGCAAGTTAAAGACTTAATATTAATAAAGACGTTTTGTAATATATAATGTACATTTAATTTATAGTCTGTAACTATGTAACTATTAAAAAATTGTTCATGTTTAATAATGAATACTTCTTTTAGAGAAGCGGCTGTATTGTTCCTCACGTGAATAATGTTATTTAAAAGTTATCTCAATAAATTTTTTGTTCTACGAAATATTTTATTTATTCGGGAAAGTCAACTGTGGGGGGAAGTCATCAAAAACAAAATAGTGTGAGAAAGAAAAACATATAGCAACTAAAAGTGAATGAGTAAAATGCTGAGTAAGAAAAGACAGTTAAGGTAAGTAGTTCTCAAATTTATATATCACCGTAATTTTATTAATGAATGGAAATAAAACTATTTGAGTGTATTTCGCGTGGTGCCTCGATATTATAAAGCTGAACTGAATGTCAATCTGGCCAACAGATTAAACTATGAGAAATAAATTTGTTATAAAATAGATCCAAGACAACAAACTAGCTCGTGAGAACTCAATTATTATTACTACTACTACTTTGATGGGGTCTAGAAATATTTATAATTATTATTGCAGAAACAAACTGATCAAATGATCACTTTGTTTCAAGTTCAGATTATGGAATAAGCATGAGAACTCAAAATATTTCATCAGAGTTGCTCATAAAACCATGTGCTCATAAAAAAAAATAATTTCTGAATTGACAAGATTACATCTTCAATAGTATCTATATATTTTCCAAATTGATTTCTGTAGAAATACTTTCAAATTATTTTACATCTAAATATATATATATATATATATATATTAAAAAAAAAAGATAAATTCAAACCTACCACAAAAATCGGGAGCTATTTTCGAGCTTAGTACATTTTTATTTTCAATATTAGTGCGGAACAACAAATCATAGACCTTCTGTACCTCTGCCGAGATTCAGATTGCATTGTTATACAAGAGCAAGAAACCCTTAATGCCGAGATGCAGGTAAGAAAATACTTTTTTATTGGTCCCAAGTTGACATATGCTGTTATCCCTCATTAAAGGTCCAGGTGTAAGTTATAGGGCATTCAGGCTCGGACCTTATAGAGAAAATCTGTCACAATGATCAGAGGTAGGTAGTATACTGTTGTGTGTCCACTCAAACAGTTCTCAAATTCCTGGGAAAAGGTACGTATCTGAGATGTTGCGTGAATGTGTCACAGACAGAGGGAAGGCTAAAAACTTTTTTGAAAGTGTGGTTTAAGCCTGATACTGAAATACGTAACAAAAATATGTTTTAATTGGAAAACAGAGAATACACATTCTAGATATTAATTAGAAATATAATTTGAGTTTTTCCTTTTGAAAATTTATTAATGGAAAGTGCAAATCACGCCGACGTACACCCGCTCACCAATACGCCTATTCCGAGACTTGGCTGGAATTTTTCCCTAAGGGCGCGTGAGACAGCAATCAAAATTCCGCAAGAAATTCAATTACTTCGGATTAGGGCGGATAAATGCAATGATGAAATTTAAACACCCATGAATTGGGGTGGTTTGCGTTAACGAGCTTTTAAAATGAAAAGCGCTTAGTTTTGAAATGGGGAGAGAGATCAACATTTTTTTCTGCGGATCTCCCGAAAATCAATGTTCATATGTATGTATTATCTACACTGAAAAGAGAAAAAAAAGTCGCTGAAAGGTTAATAATGAAACAGTAATTAGCATTTTTGCGATAGTAACTCACTAACAGATTAATAAAAGAGGCATGATGCTACCCCAAGAAATTATTATAAATTCGGATACGTTGATACTTAATTGTGTTTTTACTACAACATTTATTTTGAGCTAAATTATTATAATCTCAAATCAAAATTTCAGTACGGCCAATTTGGCATTTTGAAAAATACAAAAAAAATACGCAAAACCTTTCACAGATAACACTAAACTTTTAGTGATTCTTCATTTTCGACAAGTTGGTCAAAACAAATAAATCACCGCCAACTATTCGAATTCAAATATAAACAATATTTCCCTTCAATTATAAGCACAATTAATTAATTTGAGCCATTATTAAAATTGAATTATTTGCTAAAATGAATCTTGAAAAAGCTTACGAACTAGCAAGTCAATGTAAATTGTATGATTTTTACGTATATTCAACAAATTCAATGCAATGCAAAACTATTGATCATATTTAAATTCGAATAGTTGGCGCTGATTGATTTGTTGTAACCAACTTGTCAAAAACAAAAAATTACAAAATGTTATGGAGAAATGTACAAAAGCAACCTGGTATCAGGCACACTTTTCTTTTAAAAAAACTCATTATAATGACTTTTTTCTTAGTATAATGACTTTTTTCCCAATATAATGACTCTTTTCTCAGTATAATGACTTTTTTCTCATTATAATAACTTTTTCTCATTATAATAACTTTTTCTCATTATAATGCCTTTTAAGGAAAATCATTTGTTTGTTTTAAATAATTATTATTAATTAAATTTTTTATGATTTTTTTCAAAATGGAAGTGGAGGACTATTATATTGCATATTACTTTTTATAGGTTTTAATTACAAAGAAATTACGGCTTTCTTGAATTTATTTCACAAACAGTGTATAAATTTATCAACGGTGGAGAGATATTGAAGATAATGGGCTCCATAGAAAAAAATATTTTACTTGTCAGAAGTTTTGGATTTCATAACAGAATGAGTACGAGCAATTACATGGCTATCGATGGATGCATTTGAAATGCATCCAGCAAGGTTTTGTAATTACAAATAGTGTGAGAATTATATTGAAAGACCCTATTGTTGTTAGTCTTAGATGGTCTTAGTCAATATAATGAAAAAAAAAATAATTACAATGAGAAAAAGTCAATATAATGAGAAAAAAGTCATTAAAATGAGTTTTTTAAAAAGAAAAGTGTGCGTGACACCAGAGTGCTTTCGTGAAAGTGTGATTTTTTTCGTAAAACCGTTTGTTTTTCGCGCGTGACATAAAAAATGGCTGGATAAGTGTCGATAAAAAGGAGATTTTTTTTGTGATTTGTGTCTGAGAAATCCAACTTAGTCATTATTTAACGTGAAAGAATTATATATTTTTGTACATAGTCCGAATACTTATCTATTTCAAGTTGCTCCATGATATATTCTTGTACATAGTCCGAATACTGGTCTATTTCTAGTTGCTCCATTAACAATTTCAGTGAAGCATTACCAACCTGTAAGATGACAAACCCCAAAACATGAGATATGGAGAGATGGGATTTTGAAAAAAAAACAAAAACAAAGTGCTGTGGCGAAAGTGCCGTGAGAATTTACATCTTTTTTTTCTGCTCTCTTTCCGATATGTATAAATGGAACACTGTATGTCTTCCTTTTTTATGTATGTCCTTGAAAGAAGTTAATCGGGAAATGTAAAATATACGTACGCGCACAGAACAAAAAATAATTATTTCCGCGATCCCAGTTTGGTGGATGAAAATTCATATGGCAACACGGTAAGTAACAACGGCTCATTTCATTTAAAATAAACAAAAGGACAAAAAGAGAAATAAGTGGGAAGGGTAACTGGTTCATGATAAAAAATTTATCTCAAGATAAGTAAAACTGGCCTATTTTCACAAATATGAAGGAAACTTCTAGAATTAATTGTCGATTCAATGGAAGACATTGATACTGATCAGTTTTTGTTGGAAGGTATCTAGATGGAACCAAAGTCAATGAAATAGACGTTTTGAGTGCATGAAGTATTTTTTTTGTGACGTTTCAATAAACACCTATTTTAGAAGTCTGAAGGACCATATCTCCCAAAGTTACGGTAAATGTACATAGTTAGTCCACTCATACTCCCTGAAAATAGCTAAAGACTTTTTTTACGTGTTTTCGCCTACTGAACGTTTCCGAGTTAGAGCTAAATTTTTGTTCTAGAACTCGATTTTCAAGCATTGTTTCCTCGCGCCAAAATCACTCATTTTCGGCACAATTTGGCACAAAATAAAGCAGTTTCTATCGAAAAAATCCTCCTTCAACACATTTATCCCAACCTCTCCTCGCATCACAACCTAACCTCAATCTGATATAGATGTTGGAGTTTAGGATGAATGTGTTGAAGGAATTTTTAGATAGGACCAGCTGTATTTTGTGCTAAATTGTGCCGAAAATGAGTGATTTAGTGTTCGTAGTTTATGCTGTTTGAAAGGAGGCATTTCAGTGATTTTGGCGCGAGAAAACTGTGCTTGAAAATCACGTTCTAGAATAAAAAATGGGCTCTAACTCGGAAACGGTATGAGACCGCTGCGTTTTTCTTCGGATTCGTGTACAGTAGGCAAAAATACGCAAGAAAAGTTTTTCGCCTATTTTCAGGGAGCACGAGTGGACTAACTATACGTTTACCGAAATTACTTTTTTCACGCCAAATTTTCGATTGCTGTACTGATTTTATCATATTTTTCATACCTCCATCATGATAAGAAGAGAGGACACGCAAATAATCCGCCTACTTTCTACTATTTGGTGAAAACTGCATACCAAGAAATGTTTCTACAAGAAGACATTAGAATTGGCACAACGGTAACGGATTGAATCCATTAATTAACCGAAGAAACTGTCTCATCTTTTGATAGAACTCTGACGTCAGTCAAGTAACGGCGCGTTTAGAATATTCTCCAAGAAATCGTACAAAACCTGCATCCATTTTTAATTTGCAAGTTTTGAAAACAAAAATAGGTAGATGTTTTGGAAACGTCAGCAGTGTATAAGTATGTTTTAATTTCTGTTATAGGCAAAATTCAGAATAACTATATGTTACTGACTAATGTGATATTGTTTCCATTTGAAAAAAAAAATTGGTATAAGCATTAACTTTTCCAGATCGTGAAAGGTTATTATCCTCAAAAAGCAAAAAATTTATTATAGGTCCTATTCCCTTGTAAGTGAAAATGACCAAAATATTATTAACTAAGGCATCAAATAAGGTTTCTATCCATGTATTCATCCAGAGTTTTCAAACAAAAATCCTCCAATTCACAATTGTTACGTTAACAAATACTACAAACTCGGCTTTTTTCCGCAAAATGTTCTCTCATGTCTGGAGACATTAATAAAAAACACCAAATAGGTAGTACCATTTTTACCCCAATCGATCCATACACTTGGGCACCACGGCCTGTGATAGGTAACATGTCAACAGAAATTATGTTCATGTTTCTTTTACAGAATCTATCAAACTAAGAAAATAATAAAAAAACGACTTAAGATTGAATGGAAGTACCTATAAATGGGCGACATTTCTAAAAACTATTAATCACTATTCGCTTACCTCCCAACCCAAGGATAGGGTATTGAACAAGCACTAGAAATGTTTTTTATCACCACGTAAGAATATCTTCAAAGTTCGTGATTTATTCAAACATGCGAACATTATCTAAAAACTTTTCTACGGAACAAAAAAGTACGCGATTAAAAATCTTGCAAAACTTGGTCAATTTAAAATTGGTAGGGTAGATAAATACCAAGAAAATGTCTGAAATGAACCTACACGTACGTTTCCCTTTCTTCTTCTCTTTAGCACACCGTGCGGGCAGATAAACCGTTCCATGTTATAACATTGAAATCTCACCTCGGGACGATAAACACATTTGTATATTTTCCTTTCTACCTCATACACGTTTCTCATACACAAGAAAGAGAGAAACACGCATCATCGTTGCGCAAGGTATACATACATACATGATTTGTCTGTTGCTTACACCTGTCTCGAGTCTCGAGCGACAGTTCGAAAGAAAAACAATCGAACCCATCTAGACCACTTGAAGATGTCAAATTTCATATTTGGGAAATATTAGGTATTCTTACTTATTATTAATTATTATTTATAATTCTCTGTAGAAAAGACGCATGAAAGTAACTTACGTGAAAAGGTTTTTCAATCAAATACGTTTTTTTAGAATTAGGTATATACCAATTCATTATAACAATATGAATAATTCATAATATTATTTTCTATTACCGAAGAATACGAATGCAACCCATTTCAAGGTCCAGACCACCGAACACACCTGCTCCAGATCTCAGAGCAGGTACCATGTAACACCTTGAACAAAAAAAACATTTCATGGTGGGAAATAAAAAACCAATATGATGAAGAATATTATTATAAGTTCATATTTTGGGCACTAAGTTGAAATTAACAAGTTGATGAAGCTTTCGGCCAAGACTAAACGGATAAAGTTGGCAATATTTTTTAAAAGTTCATTTAATAATAAGAGTAAGGTAAGTGCAAAAATAATAATGATGTTTTTCAGCTTTCATAACAATTACCTATATTCGATGAAAATATTTTTCGATTTCAGTGACTTGAACAACAATCTACTGAAACTACGTTTGAGTAACGAGGGCGAGATGATGAAAAAGACGGAAATTAATTTTCTGCTAAGAATCTCCTGCGCTCGGTGAGCAAATCAAATTATCTAGAAATACAGGGTGTAATCTAACCTCTTGCACACCCGTGAGTGACGAGTGTGTGCCATTTTACAATTACAATGGTTAAAAAATAAACTTTTTTTGTCAAATTTGGGAACCGCAAAACAGCTAAGTTTTGGTAGCTAAAACATTTTCTTTGATATATTTTTTCTGGCTTATTAAGGATTTATCGTAAAAATTTCGAAGGAAAAATCTGTTTATTTTTTGATAGACTATCAACTGTTAGCAAGAGGTTGGATTACACCAGTGGCGTATCTAGGAATTCTGCTTGGGGAGGGTAATGACAAAAAAGTTATATACTTCTACTCATAGGTACAGAAAACATAAGAATTTTTTTCATTCAAATTCAAACAAAAATACAAGTGTAACAAAATGAAAAAATATTTACATATACTTATAAGTAGGAAAAAAAAACAAAGATTTCTTTCGTTAAAATAAAAATCACAAAATGAAATCCAGTATCCTGTGTTTCTTATTTGCAAACCTTTCAACAACATTTAAAACATCTATTTGCACATCTCTATGAACATGAAGTAGACCTATCCAACCAACCGCTCCGGTTGCATCGTTGATCGCAGCCAAGTTTTCAATCGATTCAACGAAAAAAAACTTCGTTCTGCGGATGCCACACTAGCAATGTATTCAAAATATGAAGATACTTTTTTATAAAGGGAAATATGTCAGCGTCACAAGATTTAAAAAGAATAGAAAAAATCATAGTAGGTATCAGCTGAACACTTGAAAGAATGTAATTTCGTTGGAAAGTAATGTTTTCATTGAATTTTGATAATGTGAGGCTATTGTTAATCAAGTAATTTTATTGGAACCGCTGATTTCATTTAACCTCGAATAGTTGTTCACAGAATGAATCCATATTTTTCTGCTTCCTGGCGCACATTTTACATGTGTACTCAATGAAATCCCGCTATAAAATTGTTTAAAAATTGATTTTTTTAGTTAATTATAAATTTCTAAAGTTAACAAAATATGAGAAATTGAGTAAATATTATCACCCATTTTTTCATTGATATTTCACATTATTACCAGTGTTATGACTGACAAAGGCATTTTACAATGTTCAAAAAAAATTCGCAGTTTTTTTATAAAATATGGATAAGTTGAATATTTTTCAAAAATTGTTTTTTTGCATAAGGTTGCTTAGCATTTATTATAATTAAAAAAAAACTTTTTTTTTCAATTTATATTTTTTTATTATTTAAATAAATTTGAGTTTTTTTTTATTAATAATTGGTTATTATCTACCCAATAATATTTTTTTTATTAATAATGTAATTATTTATTTACTCAACAATTAGTTCTAAACAAACTTTGATTGACATTATATTTTTTATAATCATAATAAACTCTTAACAACCTAATAAAAAAACAAATTTTGAAAAATATTCCAATTATCTATCTATTTATAAATATTTTTAAACATTAGCGTATTTTTTTTTTGCAGACAAAACTGATTTTAATGTGAAATATCAATAAAAAAATTTTTTCAATATTTTGTTAATTTTAGAAATTTATAATTAACATAATAATCAACTTTTAAACAATTTTATTGCGTGATATTATCGAGTAGACATGTAAAATGTGTTCCAGGAAGCAAAAAAAATATGGAGTCGTTCTGTGAACAATTCGGTTTTTAATAAAATCGGTGGTTCCAAAAAAACTTCTTAATTAACATTAGCCTCACATTATCAAAATCCAATGATTTTTTTTCTAATGAAATAACATTATTTCAAGTGTTCAAATAATACTATAATTTTTTTTATTCATATTTAATAGAATAAAAAAATATTTTATGTTCATTGCTCTCTCAAGAGGTGCTGTACTCCTGCATTAACGTCCACGCGGAGCCCTATTTTCAACATTGAATTAAAATTATAAATAATTGAGATAGAATTCCGAAAGTAAGAACTTTTTCATGGAAAATTTCCTCCTCTTCAAGAACCTGTTTGTTTATTATCAATAGTTTTTGATCTATTACAAAAAAACTAGGGCCATTGTAATTTTTTTTGTTTAAAAAAAAATTGCAAATTCTCGTCGGCGGAAAAAATCGAAAAATACATCTTTCTCAGAATGACATCCCGAATCGAATGAGCCATCGCTTATATTTTTAGTAGACGGCCACGACCTTTTAGAGATGTGGTGCCCATTTCTTGGAGGGGAGTCATTACCCCCATCCACCCCCCTTAAAGGTTCCCAATGACTGATTATCGACGTACCAAACCAACAAACTATTGAACAAAAAACTTCTGAATTTGAAGATATTCCTATCATATTTTTATGAATTTTGGAATGGAATGTTTATGCACCGTTTTCCAAGAACTAGTAACTAGAACTATACCTAAGAATCATGTGGTTTTTATGCCGTTCTTAGTTTAGTTCTTAGCGGAAAAACTCTTACTGAGAATTACTGACGATATTGTAACGTAAATAAACTTAACTTGGTATTACTAATTTATTTAACACTTAAATATACAACTTAATTAATATTACTAACTACGCCACTGTATAGCTCGATCGTATGGGCTCGTTCAGACTGTTTTACTCCACTTGAGGGTTGCCTATTTATCTCCGATACAGCATTCTCGATGTTTCGAATTCTGGCAGTTGGCGACCGGCATGTTCCAATTGTTTCCAATATTGACCGTTGTTTTCCGCGGCAGAGCGACTGGATGGTTCTCGAATATCTCCGGGGATGATCTCATCGTTGTCGATGGCAACGCGTGAGGCGACAGGTCCGG